>CM022303.1:455083753-455139333 GCA_011799875.1 Thinopyrum elongatum
CTTTTTCTTTTCTTTATTTCTACACTCTGTTTAGTAAATTGTTGGGCATCCAAATGAGTTTTGTAAAATATGAGAGCTGGCCCAAAAATCACAGCACAATATATCCTACCAGCAAAAACTAGTTTGGGGTAAATATCTTTTCATATTTATTTTAGATTAAATAAAAGGTTATTAAATATTACTTTCGGCCGCTGTTTGTGGATGTTCGAGCCACTTACCCAATTCCAATAAGGTTGGTTTCAATTTTAGAATGGTCTCTGGAATATTTGCTATTTATCTGACATTTTAGTTTTCATGTTGGTCAACTTTTATATTTCACTTTCACTTAAATTTGGGTTTTGACTTAGGAGTTGAAAAGCAATATGATGTTAAAGATGATTATGCATTGTTAATCATGCTGACTTGGCATTATCAAAAGGGTGATTACTGTAGTTAACCACTGGGGGTGTTACAAATCTCCTCTACTAACAAGAATTCTCGTCCCGAGAATTAAGAAGTAGAAAGAAAAAGTTCGGGGTATTCCGCACGAAGATTATCCTAGCGTTCCCAAGTGGCTTCATCTTCAGTATGATTTGACCACTGCACTTTGAGGAACTTGGTAACCTTCTGACGGGTCCGACGTTCAGCTTCATCGAGAATGCGGATCGGATGCTCCTTATAGGATAGATCATCATGCAACTCGAGCATTTCATGATCCACTGCTCGGTGTGGAGATTCCTTGAAGCATTTACGAAGTTGCGACACATGGAAGACATCGTGGATATGAGAGAATTGCGGCGGCAACTCCAATTTATATGCCACTTGACCACATCTAGCAATAATGCGGAAAGGACCAATGTAGCGCGGAGCTAACTTGCCCTTGATTCCAAAACGGTGAGTGCCCTTCATAGGAGTGACACGTAGATAAGCTTGATCACCAGGTTGATAAGTCAAACCCCATCGTTTGCGATCATAGTTGCTCTTCTGACGGTCCTGAGCTGCCTTGAGGTTTTCACGGACGATACGAACTTGTTCTTCGGCGTGTTGAATAATATCCGGTCCAACAAGAGGTCGTTCCCCAGTTTCTGACCAATTCAGAGGGGTTCGACATTTACGTCCATAGAGAACTTCAAAGGGGGCCATTTTCAAGCTGGCTTGATAGCTGTTGTTATAGGAGAACTCGGCATATGGAAGAGATTCTTCCCACTTCTTGCCAAACGATATAACACAAGCTCGCAACATGTCTTCAAGCACTTGATTAACTCGTTCAACTTGGCCTTGGGATTGGGGGTGATAAGCTGAACTCCAGGTGATATGAGTTCCCATAGCTGTTTGAAAGCTTTCCCAGAATTTGGAAGTGAAAAGACCGCCACGGTCCGAACTGATCTCCTTCGGAATACCGTGGAGTGATACAATTCTGGAGATATACAACTCTGGTAACTGACTAGCAGTGATCGTCTCCTTGACAGGCAGAAAGTGTGCAACTTTAGAGAGTTGGTCGACGACGACAAAAATAGCATCGTGACCCTTCTGTGACCTGGGAAGTCCTGTAATGAAATCCATCTTAACCTTATCCCATTTCCATAGAGGAATAGGCAACGGTTGCAGAATTCCAGCTGGTTTCTGATGTTCTGCTTTAACGCGACGACAAACATCACATTCAGCAAAATATCGAGCAATGTCCTGCTTCATTTTAGACCACCAGTACCTTTGACGGAGATCACGATACATCTTGGTGCTACCCGGATGAATAGACAGCGGGGTATCATGTGCCTCCTTCATGACTTTGTCAGTCATAAGCTCAAAGCGAGGTACCACAATGCGGTTTCTGAAATACAAGGTTCCATCTTCAGACAGCGAGAAATCCCTGTACTTTTCAAGGTGAAGACTCTTCTTCATCAGATCAACTTCAGCATCTTTAGCTTGCGCATTCTTAACAGCTTTCTCAAGATCTGGTTGTATCACAAGGTTATTAAGAGAACCCTGTGGAACAATACGCAGATTTAGCTTGCGTAGTTCTTCAAAAAGACGAGGTTGAGCTCGCCTAACCATGAGGTTGTCGCAATAGGACTTGCGGCTTAAGGCATCAGCCATCACGTTAGCCTTGCCAGGGGTATAGGAAATACCCAAATCATAGTCCGCAATGGGTTGCCCTTTCCACCTCTCCTCACCCCAAAACAATCTCACCTTTCCGCAATTTGCTACTTCAGCACCTTTCCCCTCCTGGGGCCCCTTCCCCTCCCCGGCTCACCCAGTTTTTTCCCCCACGTGGCCTTTTTCTCTCACCCCCGTTCTCCGAGATCGGTGCCAAATCCTTCGCATGCATCCAAAACCCCGTGAATGTGATACGCTCTATCACACAGAAGCCCCCTATATTCCTTACTAAAAACAGCCACACACTACATACCTATCTATGGCATTTTCCATAGCCATTTCGTGAGATATTGAATGAACGTCCCAATCATATTACAGACTTGATTATTCCTTGTCATATGCCTTTGCAATGATCGTAAGATGGCAGCATGATATTTTCAGCTTGTCCGTTTTTTTTTTTTTTTGATATCTTTGATATGCTAGATCTTGCACATCCTTTCGGTACATTGCCGAGGCATTCATATAGAGTCATATTTGGTTTAGTATCGCGAGTTGTACATTTGGTTTAAGTAATAGAAGTTGTTGATGATCATCATACTTCATGTACTAGAGCATTGTCCCAGTTGAGGAAAGGATGAATGGAGACTAGTAATTCCCCACAAGTCGGGATTGAGACTCCGTATGGAAAGGAAGAAAAAGGAAAAAAAAAAAAGAGGCCAAAAAGAGCCAAACAAAAAAAACGAGAAAAAAACAAAAAAAACATGAGAGGAAAAAAGAGAGATAGTAGGCAATGTTACTATCTTTTTTCCACCACTGTGCTCAAGTAGCACCATTTTGTTCACATAGAGAGTTCCATGTTGTCAACTGTCATATACAGTGTGAATTTTTCATTATAGAACTTGGCTGTTGTATATTCCGATGAAGGGGCTTTCCCAAAGCCCAAGAGGTCTTCACGAGCAAGCCAGTTGAATGCACAAGCCCACTAGTTTTTCTTTGAGCTTTCATACACTTGTTTAGCTCTAGGTGCATCCGTTTCCATCTAATCTGCCTACTCCTCGCTTGACATCATTGAGTTGGGCCATCTTCCATAGCCGTTGATGCAAGACTTTCTCTTTTTTCCTCTCCACTATTAACTCTCGTACACCGTATTCTTCCACCCATAGTGCTATTGCATGGCTTGCGCGTCCAGAAGCCTGGCGTGGGGGGTTGAAGAAGCAAAAGCGCTTTAAAAAGTAAATGAACCAATTGCTCGCTTGTTCTCGGGGTTGTGCATGAAAATACTTTGTGTTAGAAGAGGAGCATGACACGGCCTATATGATTTGTGGATGACTAGCGTTCTTTAGCATTGATTTTTGAAAACATGATTGTTTGTTGGGATGCCTGAGTATTGAGTCTTTATTATAAATCATAGACTAATTGCTTGAATCACTTGTGTCTTAATATCCCTGCATGATTAGATTAATATGATACAAGATTTCATAACTGGTATTCCACATTAAAATTATCTTTTTATCATGTACCTATCACGAGACAAGCATGATTAAGCTGGGATGCTGTATCTCTCTGTCGTATCTATAAATTGTGGATGCCAATATTTCTACAACTGTCCATATACTTTTGGCAATATTTTATTTATTTTTGAGCTAACATTTTGATCCATGCCCCATGCTAGTTCCTGTTTGTCCGCATTTTTTGTTTCACAAATACCCATATACAATGAAGTCCAACGCAATTAAAATTTACCGGAGATTTATTTTGGAATATTCTGATTTTTGGGAAAGTGGAATCAACGGCGAGACGATGCCCGAGTAGGCCACACACGCTCAAGGGACGTGCCCCCTATCCTAGGCGCGCACTGGCAAGCTTGTGGCCACCCTGAGGGATCGTGGGGTCTTGGAGTTGTCCTTAGGCCACAAGGGAAAGCTTATAACCGGATAAAAACTATGTTAAAATTTCATCCACATCGGAGTTAGGATCTCCGAATATTAAGAAACGTGAAAAGGACCAAAAAGAGGACCGCGAAACAGACAGAGAGCTAAGAGATAGATCCAGATTCGGAGGGCTCACCGCTCCTTCGCCACCATGGAGGCATGGGACCATAGGGGAACCCTCCTCCCATGTTATGGGGGGGTCAAGGAAGAACGAAGAATGAGGGGGGGCTCTCTCCCCCTCTCTCCCGTGGCGCCGGCGTGCCACCGGGCAAGGATCATGACACGCATCTACAACAATCCCACACCTCGCTACTACCGTAACACCACTTCTCTCCCCACTATGAACTGTGAATGGTGTAATGTAAAAACCTATTCTCCCCGTCTATAATGTCTACTTACACATGGTGTTCAACACTATATTTATTATCCCATGATATGTGGTTATCCTATGATGTTTGAGTAGATTTTATTTAGTCCTATGGGTTGATTGAGGACGTGTCTGATTGGTTGAGTTGTATGTTTTATTTGTGTGGCCTTGGTGCCCTCAATGTTGTGTGAAGCATGAGGGATTCCCTCGTTAGGATGTTGCAATACGTTCATGATTCTCTTATACGTGGGTGGCAAGGAGTGACAGAACTTTATACCCAACTAAGTGGGTGTTGCGTTAGGAGTCAAAGAGGACTTAATACTGTAATGGTATGTTTGGGTTTTCCTTAATGATCTTTAGTAGTTGTGGATGCTTGCTAGAGTTCCACAACTCACTAAGTGCATATGATCCAATAGAAGAAAGTATGTTACTTATCCCGACCTCTCCCTTCATATAAAATTGCAATAATGGATACCCCGGTTAGGTTATCCGATTGCCTTAGGGACAAATACATTCTTGTGACAAAAAGATGCTGTACATACAACTAATTATATGTTTCTTTATTAACATGCCCTAGCTTTTATTTACGTGTTCTTTTATATCCTTGTAAACCTACCCCTTTCAACACCTACAACCGTACTGTCTCATTTTATACTTGTTCTATGGTAAAGCAACATGTTAGTGTGCATGAGTTGTATCGGTGGTCGATACGAACTTGAAGGGAATACTTAATAAACCTTGTGCTCCTCCGTTGGGTTCAAACATCTTACTTATCGAGAAAGGCTACAATTGATCCCCTATACTTGTGGGTTATCATTAACTCAAGAGGTAAATGACATGCTTTTCCATTAGGACCATTTTTATCTGGGGACATACACATAGATTCTTATAGCAATTTCTATATGCCCAATCATCTCAAGTTTCTTAGAACCAATTCTTTATTTGGATCATATATGGTTCTTTTGCAAATGTAATTTATTTTCTCTATTTACTAAATTCAACTTACACCACGAGATTGAGGATTAAGTGAGTTGCCATCTATCTGTTACGTCATTAGTACAAGAGAGTTTCCGGAAAGCACCATTGAATACAAGGGGAACCCCATCAACTCATTAAATATCTAGGGATACTCCCAAACCTCAGGAGACACGACCTCTATTAATATTTAATAGAGTGTGTTGATCAGCACTCAGTTTGAATATCTCTACCCCTTAGTAATGTAATCAACACAGCACTAGCATATGTGTGGTCCCCATTAGAGGAAGGAAAAGGTCCCATATAATCTAATCCCCAAACATCAACTGGGTTCCCAACCAACACAAGTGAATGTTCTAGGCCATTTCCTCTACTTCTAATATTACCAATTCTTTGGACGTTCATCACAGGGCAAAGGACAAACTTACATGCATCCTTGAAGAGGTAGGCCAAAAAACTAGACTGTAATCCTTATGGTGCATTCTGCTCCAGCGTGGGGTTCTCCATATGCACTACTCTAGTGACCACTTCCGAGTCGATTAGGTTCCTGTTCATGCTCAGGTACCAACGTCTAATAACACCATCTATCCTTTTTTTTATATAAGGTGTGGGTCATCCCAAAAGTAACTGGTCCTAAATCAAAGAAGAGAACTTTTTCTTTTGTTGGTATGTGAACCTTGGTGGTATATATTTTTCAAACAACTGTAATTAGAAATAGTTCTGCATACAAGGAGTGCATTACGAGAAGCATTTATAAAGCAAGTGTTTCTCAGGAAACTATCATCATAGCAAGGGGTCATCAAGAACCATTTTCCACATCTAGGACAAATTATCAGCGATAAGAGGAGATTCTCAGCTCCCTTCCTATCAATAATAGCAATCAAGTCTTGTAGCAAAAGGGACCCACCTAATAAGCCTAGGTTGTAGCTTGTTTTTTTTTCAAAAGATATTATAGCAGAACGATCAGTGTGCAAGTAACCTTAAATCAACAATAGCATCTGAATTTATTCACGCAAACCCAACCATAAAATTGTTTTCCTTATCTCAGTAGTGCATAATTTCTTTTGGCCACTGTCTAGAGTTTTTACTAGCATAAGAATGGCATTCAGTTTTATCAATCTTTGTCCCTAGAAAGCACAACAAGCATAGTCAATAGCATCCACACATAATTTCAAAGGGGCAAGTTCCAACGGCGGTTGAACAAATGCAGAGATGGAGGATTAACAAGCTTTGATAAGTATTTCAAAGGCTTCTAACGCAATCATCATCAAAAACAAATGGAACATATTTTTGCCCAATTTAGAAGAGGCCTAGAAATCTTAGAGAAAGCTTTGATGAACCTTCTATAGAAACCAGCATGACCAAGGAAACTTCTTATCCTTTGTTCTTTAGGACAATGAACATTTTCTCAATGCATCAACTTTGCTTATCTAACTCAATAACCTATCATTTCAGAAAATTTTAATGCCCAAGGACAATACCTTCATTCACCATAAAGTTGCCCACTTCTCCCAGTCAGACAAGATTGTTTATTCACTCTTGCAAAACGCGATCATAGTTGCTTAGCATAGAAGTCCCATAAGGAAAGCGAAAAATCATCCATGAATACTCTCACAATATTTTCACAAAAAATCAGAGAATAATACGGTGTTCATACATCTTGAAAGGTAGCAGGCTGCATAAATCAAAAGGCGATATGTTATAAGCATTGTAAAGTTCAAAGGACAATAAAAGTGGTTTTTCTCTTGCATTCTTGTGATACATGTATTTGAGAAAAACCAGAAGAACCATCTAGAAAGGCATAAGTGTGTATGCTTAGACACACCTTTCGAACATTTGATCAATAAAGAGCAAGGTTTGGGTAATGATCTTTCTAGTAGCTTATTTTATTTCCTGAATCAATTCAATACATCCTATAAACCGTTATGATTCTTGTGGGATAAGTTAATTTTGATCATTAGGACAACGGTGGATTCCTCCTTTCTTAGGGGACACAATGAACAGACTTCCATCTACTATCAGCTATGGGATAGATTATTACCTGCTGGTGACGCCCCCGGCCCGATCGCGCGCTAATCATACACGCAAATGCACACGATCAAGCCTAAGGACTCAGGGAAGTAATCACAACACAAACTCTAAAACATAAATAAAGTCATACAAGCTTATATTACAAGCCAGGGCTCGAGGGCTCGAATACATAAGCTTGCGAAAAGGTCAGCGAAGCATCGATATCTGAGTACAGATATGAAATAGAAACAGAAAGGCCTTTAGAAAGGCGGGGCAAATAAAAACCTACGACGAAAGGCGAAGGCCTCCTGCCTGGGACCCTCCGATCCTACTCCTGGTCATCAGTAAACTCGTAGTAGTATCCATCCTCTGGGTAGTAGTAGTAGCGATCGTCGGGGCATCTGTCTCAGGGGGCTCCGTCCTCTGGTCACGTCAAACTGAGAATGGGGAGAAAAAGAAAGCAAAGCAACCGTGAGTACTCTGAAAGTACCAGCAAGCAAGGATCTACACTACATAGCAACATTATCAAAGAAGGCTGTATTGTTGGACTGGGCTGCAGAAATGCCAGAATAGAGAGAAGGCCTAGTCCTATCGAAGACTAGCATCTTCATCGGTCTTGCAGCAATAGGAGAGAGTAGAAACAATACCATATAATGTAGCAGTAATAATATCACAACCTCACCCAGAGATCCTTTCTCGACTCCCTGCGAGAAAGCAATCCCAGAGCCATAAATATCACACACCTCGTCGAGATCCTTTCTCGACTCCCTTGTAGAAGCGATCCCCGAGCACTACAGTCATCAACCTGTTAACTTCAAGGGTCCAGTTCTAGTTTGTATCGATCGGGATACAACTCCGAGTGTCTTTACCGTAGGACCGGCTATCGATAGACAATGTTCTCCCTGCAGGGGTGCACCAACTTACCCATCACGCTCGCTTAACTCCGGCCGGACACACTTTCCTGGGTCATGCCCTGGCCTCGGCCAAAACAACACACCGCAACCTGACCTAAGCTCAGCAGAGAGGGTCCCCGTCGGTCTACATCCTAAGCGCCAGGGGGTCTTGGCCCATCGCCCCTCGCCCTCGCCGGTCGTTGCGTGCGGGCGAACCAGGCTCCACCCCTCAGGATGGTGCAGGCCCAGCCCGCCGCAGTGCTGAAACTGGACGTCTGAACAGGCTTTCGGCTGATTGCATAACGAGCAGAACGCCCATACTATGCCCACGTGATGGTTAGTGCTATTCCGACCAGAGGCAGCTGCTCGGATCAAATATCCAAATGTATAAATGGTTTAGGGCTTGCGGAAAAAGAGCAGAGACTCACGAAAGATATGTGACCCCGTCGCCCCGTCTCGGAGGACTTGCTGCAAGGGTTAAGAATGCCGCCGGCGCCTCGTATTCAACCACTGGGCACCCACACTGGCAACCCGCTTCACATCACACGGCGGGTACCTCTCAGGGTCGACCCGCTTTCCATAACCTGTAAAGTTCCAAGTATCGCTGTGTGTCCATAACATAGGGAATCCAGGTATCACCCTCGTTGGATTCCTACTCGATGTGTCTGTCAAGGTGAACTCGGAGGATTCACCCTCGATGGGTTCACACTTGATGTGTTGCACGCAGCGTCGTTATCGGAAGCGGGAGGTGAAGGAGGAATCACCCTCGAGACCACGACCGAATAGCTACTCTACAGAGTTAACACAGAAGTGCTACAAGGTTTCACCCTCGGCACTCAATAGTAACAAGCGCCGTGTCGTTACAAATAAGGGGGGGGGGTGATGTGCCGGGGTGGTCCTGGTCTTCAATCCATTGATCGGGTCTTCTGACGATTCCGCGCGCGGGGCAGTCGGGGTAAGTGGGGTCACTGAGAGGTCTCTACCCAGCCTAGACTAAACAGTTGGATATGCAGGTAGGTAATTATCAACAGCAGGCTACAATAAACAGGCTATGCATCAGAATAGGTAAAGTCAGTAGCAACAGACAATTTAATGCAAGCATGGGAAATTAGAATGGGCGATATCGGGATGATCAAAGGGGGGGGCTTGCCTGCTGCTCGGTGGCTAGGGCAAGGTCTCAGGACTGGAACAATCACCGGAGCTGCGTCGGCAACGGGCTCTATCGAGAGAGAAGAGGGGGAGGAAAAACAGTATAAATATAAAGCAAACAAGAGCAACAAAGTACGACATGACAATGTGCAGTGCCGGGTGTGTCCTAAAATATGTTGCACGTCACTGAGGAAGGAGGAATCAATCCGGGAAATGTTTTCCGGTTCCGGAATTGTTAGAAGATGACGCAGAGGGAACGGTTGACAGTTTTGATAGTTAGAGACATGTGGCGGACGAAACGGATCGCTATTCGGTATTCCGTCTCGTCGTTCTGAACAACTTCATGTAGAAAGTATTTTCATCGGAGTTCCGGTTTAAAAATATGATTTCTAAAGTTTTTATTCATTTCTGTAATTTATTTAATATTTAAATCAACATTATCCGAAACAGTGTTATGCTGACATCATATACGTCAGCAGGCATCCGACATGGGGGTCCCACCTGTCATTCTCTGTTAGGTTAATTAATGATTAATTAATAATTATGTTTAATAAACTAATAACTAAATTAGGAAACCTAATCAGGATTAATTAACTAATTAATTAATTAATACAATTTATTATTTACATTTTTTTTATTTCATTATCTTTCAAAACGTTTGGGCCGTGGGCCCTCGTCTGTTCATTGAAACAGGGGCATTGGGCCCATTGGTCAGTGGCCCTCGGACAGAGCGGGCTGGGGTGAAGGAGGGAGGGCGAGTCGGTATACCGAGGAGCGAGGGAATTGAAGGACACCCAGAGCGAAGCAGAGGCTCAGGGGCGGAAAGTGGCGGCCTGGCTCGGCATAGTTGGAGGCAGTTGGGGGAGGCCGGTTTGCAGCAGAGGCGGAAGAGGAGGAGGCTGTTGAGGGGGGAAAAAGCGGGGGCATGGACGCGAGGCGGCGTGCGATGAGGCAGCCGGCCGCGGCGGATGCTGGCGGGCGTGGCCGGGGGCGCAAGTAGTAGGTAGAGAGCGGCGAACGCACCGAGCGCGCGGCGTGGGCGAGGCCGGGCGCTGGGCTGCGCGGTGTGAGCGCGTCCCGGACGCGGCGACGGTTGGCAAATGGACCGCGGGGAGAAGGGGAAGGAGGAAGGCGGGGAAAAAAAAAGGTGAAGGAAGAAGGGGAGGAGAAGGGGACGGTCGGAGAGAAGCAGGGCGAGAAGGCGAAAGAGATGAGAGGAGGATAAGGGAGATGCTTAGAAAAGGCAGACGGCGACGGGATGGGGGAGGCGACGGCGGCCAGGGTAGGTGCGGTGGTCGAGGCGCGCCGTGCTGGAGGGGATGGAGAGGAGGGTGCCGGTGATGAGGTGGCGGAGGCGGAGACGGCGGGTGGTATCAGGGCAGGCGCCGGCGAGGTTGAGGCGCGGGGTAGTGCGAAGGCAGTGGGCGGCGGCGTCGGGGCGAGAGGGAGAGAGGCGAGTGAGGGGGGGGAATCGAGTGGGGGTTAGGGTTCGGTGGTCCAGGGGAGGGGCCATACAGGCCGGCTGGGGTGGGCCGGCCAGCTGGGCCGGCCTGGCGGTCCGGTGGCTTGCCGGGCCGAGGCCCAGTCGGGGGGGGGGGGTTTCTCCTTTTTCTTTTTCTTTTCTTTATTTCTACACTCTGTTTAGTAAATTGTTGGGCATCCAAATGAGTTTTGTAAAATATGAGAGCTGGCCCAAAAATCACAGCACAATATATCCTACCACCAAAAACTAGTTTGGGGTAAATATCTTTTCATATTTATTTTAGATTAAATAAAAGGTTATTAAATATTACTTTCGGCCGCTGTTTGTGGATGTTCGAGCCACTTACCCAATTCCAATAAGGTTGGTTTCAATTTTAGAATGGTCTCTGGAATATTTGCTATTTATCTGACATTTTAGTTTTCATGTTGGTTAACTTTTATATTTCACTTTCACTTAAATTTGGGTTTTGACTTAGGAGTTGAAAAGCAATATGATGTTAAAGATGATTATGCATTGTTAATCATGCTGACTTGGCATTATCAAAAGGGTGATTACTGTAGTTAACCACTGGGGGTGTTACAAATCTCCTCTACTAACAAGAATTCTCGTCCCGAGAATTAAGAAGTAGAAAGAAAAAGTTCGGGGTATTCCGCACGAAGATTATCCTCGCGTTCCCAAGTGGCTTCATCTTCAGTATGATTTGACCACTGCACTTTGAGGAACTTGGTAACCTTCTGACGGGTCCGACGTTCAGCTTCATCGAGAATGCGGATCGGATGCTCCTTATAGGATAGATCATCATGCAACTCGAGCATTTCATGATCCACTGCTCGGTGTGGAGATTCCTTGAAGCATTTACGAAGTTGCGACACATGGAAGACATCGTGGATATGAGAGAATTGCGGCGGCAACTCCAATTTATATGCCACTTGACCACATCTAGCAATAATGCGGAAAGGACCAATGTAGCGCGGAGCTAACTTGCCCTTGATTACAAAACGGTGAGTGCCCTTCATAGGAGTGACACGTAGATAAGCTTGATCACCAGGTTGATAAGTCAAACCCCATCGTTTGCGATCATAGTTGCTCTTCTGACGGTCCTGAGCTGCCTTGAGGTTTTCACGGACGATACGAACTTGTTCTTCGGCGTGTTGAATAATATCCGGTCCAACAAGAGGTCGTTCCCCAGTTTCTGACCAATTCAGAGGGGTTCGACATTTACGTCCATAGAGAACTTCAAAGGGGGCCATTTTCAAGCTGGCTTGATAGCTGTTGTTATAGGAGAACTCGGCATATGGAAGAGATTCTTCCCACTTCTTGCCAAACGATATAACACAAGCTCGCAACATGTCTTCAAGCACTTGATTAACTCGTTCAACTTGGCCTTGGGATTGGGGGTGATAAGCTGAACTCCAGGTGATATGAGTTCCCATAGCTGTTTGAAAGCTTTCCCAGAATTTGGAAGTGAAAAGACCGCCACGGTCCGAACTGATCTCCTTCGGAATACCGTGGAGTGATACAATTCTGGAGATATACAACTCTGCTAACTGACTAGCAGTGATCGTCTCCTTGACAGGCAGAAAGTGTGCAACTTTAGAGAGTTGGTCGACGACGACAAAAATAGCATCGTGACCCTTCTGTGACCTGGGAAGTCCTGTAATGAAATCCATCTTAACCTTATCCCATTTCCATAGAGGAATAGGCAACGGTTGCAGAATTCCAGCTGGTTTCTGATGTTCTGCTTTAACGCGACGACAAACATCACATTCAGCAACATATCGAGCAATGTCCTGCTTCATTTTAGACCACCAGTACCTTTGACGGAGATCACGATACATCTTGGTGCTACCCGGATGAATAGACAGCGGGGTATCATGTGCCTCCTTCATGACTTTGTCAGTCATAAGCTCAAAGCGAGGTACCACAATGCGGTTTCTGAAATACAAGGTTCCATCTTCAGACAGCGAGAAATCCCTGTACTTTTCAAGGTGAAGACTCTTCTTCATCAGATCAACTTCAGCATCTTTAGCTTGCGCATTCTTAACAGCTTTCTCAAGATCTGGTTGTATCACAAGGTTATTAAGAGAACCCTGTGGAACAATACGCAGATTTAGCTTGCGTAGTTCTTCAAAAAGACGAGGTTGAGCTCGCCTAACCATGAGGTTGTCGCAATAGGACTTGCGGCTTAAGGCATCAGCCATCACGTTAGCCTTGCCAGGGGTATAGGAAATACCCAAATCATAGTCCGCAATGGCCTCCATCCATCTTTGCTGACGGAGGTTTAGAGATGGTTGAGTGAACAAGTACTTCAGACTTTTATGATCCGTGTAGATCTCACAACGATTACCGAGAAGGTAATGTCGCCACAACTGCAATGCATAGATCACAGCAGCTAGTTCTAGATCATGTACCAGATAATTCTCTTCATGTGGGCGCAACTGACGAGAGCCATAAGCAATCACTTTACGCTCTTGCATTAGGACACAGCCTAATCCTTCACGGGATGCGTCACAATAGATCACAAAGTCTTTGCGGGTATCTGGAGGAGATAGTACTGGGGTATTGTAACGGATTGACATCTGCCCCAGTGGATAAGGAATGTACTCTGGATGTATCCCTGCTCGAACAGCTGGTAGCTGCATCGCAGGGTGTGGTGGAAACAAACGATCCATCTGAAACAGAGGAAACTCATGATTGTCAAAAGACAAGGAGAAGTATAACCGATCTCGGAGAGAAAGGTTAAACAAAACAATGGAAAGGAAAATGATTATCAGACTAATCAGATCAATGTCAGGGAAATCGCACAGATATCCAGCTCTCCGGGTGGACGAGAATTACGAGATCCTAAGTGTCGGCGTTAGTAAACTTTAGTTAACCCGAAAGGAAGAGAGGTCAGAGTCCCAGAGTAAAGATGAGGAATAAAAGATACTAATACCTCCCAATTGGTGACGTGGGCCCGTAAGCCACACAGCCAAGTTAGTAAAACAGTTTTCGGTTACTAGACTCAACTTCGGCCAAGGAGTTGGAAGGGGGCTTCCTACAGGCAGTCGGCTCTGATACCAACTTGTGACGCCCCCGGCCCGATCGCGCGCTAATCATACACGCAAATGCACACGATCAAGCCTAAGGACTCACGGGAAGATATCACAACACAACTCTAAAACATAAATAAAGTCATACAAGTTTATATTACAAGCCAGGGGCCTCGAGGGCTCGAATACATAAGCTTGCGAACAAGCGTCAGCGGAAGCATCAGATATCTGAGTACAGACATGAAATAGAAACAGAAAGGCCTTTAGAAAGGCGGGGCAAAATAAAACACTACGATCGAAAGGCGAAGGCCTCCTGCCTGGGACCCTCCGATCCTACTCCTGGTCGTCAGTCAACTCGTAGTAGTATCCATCCTCTGGGTAGTAGTAGTAGCGATCGTCGGGGCATCTGTCTCAGGGGGCTCCGTCCTCTGGTCACGTCAAACTGATATGGGGAGAAAAAGAAAGCAAAGCAACCGTGAGTACTCTGAAGTACTCAGCAAGCAAGGATCTACACTACATATGCAACATTATCAAAAGAAGGCTGTATATGTGGACTGGGCTGCAGAAATGCCAGAATAGAGAGAAGGCCTAGTCCTATCGAAGACTAGCATCTTCATCGGTCTTGCAGCAATAGGAGAGAGTAGAACAATACCATATAATGTAGCAGTAATAATATCAACCTCACCCAGAGATCCTTTCTCGACTCCCTGCGAGAAAGCAATCCCAGACCCATAAAGTCATCAAACCTCGTCCTGAGATCCTTTCTCGACTCCCTGTGAGAAAGCGATCCCAGAGCCAATACAGTCATCAACCTGTTAACGTCTCAAGGGTCCAGTTCTAGTTGTATCGATCGGGATACAACTCCGAGTGTCCTTTACCGTAGGACCGGCTATCGATAGAAATGTTCTTCCCTGCAGGGGTGCACCAACTTACCCATCACGCTCGCTTAACTCCGGCCGGACACACTTTCCTGGGTCATGCCCGGCCTCGGCCAAACAACACACCGCAACCCGACCTACAGCTCAGCAGAGAGGTCCCCGTCGGTCTACATCCTAAGCGCAAGGGGGTCTTGGCCATCGCCCCTCGCCCTCCGGGTCGTTGCGTGCCGGGCGAACCAGGCTCCACCCCTCAGGATGGTGCAGGCCCAGCCCGGCCGCAGTGCTGAACGGACGTCTGACAGAGCTTTCGGCTGATGCATACGATGCAGAACGCCCATACTATGCCCACGTGATGGTTAGTGCTATCAGACCAGAGGCCTGCTCGGATCAAATATCCAAATCGTAAATGGTCTAGGGGCTTGCGGAAACGAGCAGAGACTCATGAAAGATGTGACCCCGTCGCCCCGTCTCGAGGACTTGCTGCAAGGGTTAAGAATGCCCGGCCGCGCCTCGTATTCACCACTCGGGCACCACACTGGCAACCCGCCTTCACATCACACGCGGGTACCCCTCAGGGTCGACCCGCCTTTCCAAGTAACATTGTAAAGTCCAAGTATCCGTGTGTCCATAACATCAGGGAATCCGAGGTATCACCCTCGTTGGATTCCTACTCGATGTGCCTGTCAAGGTGAACTCGGAGGATTCACCCTCGATGGGTTCACACTTGATGTGTTGCACGACAGCGTCGTTATCGGAAGCGGTGAAGGAGGAATCACCCTCGATGACCACGACCGAATAGCTACTCTACAGAGTTAACATCAGAAGTGCTACAAGAGGTTTCACCCTCGGCACTCGATAGTAACGCTGCAGTGTCGTTACAACTAAGGGGGGGGTGATGTGCGGTGTCGGGTCCTGGTCTTCAATCCCATTGATCGGGTCTTCTGACGATCCAGCGCGGCAGTCGGGGTAAGTGGGGTCACTGATAGGTCTCTACCCAGCCTAGACTAAACAGTTTAGGATATGCAGGTAATTATCAACAGCAGGCTACAATAAACAGGCTATGCATCAGAATAGGTAAAGCAGTAGCAACAGCAATTCTAATGCAAGCATGGGAAATTAGAATGGGTGATATCGGGATGATCAAAGGGGGGGCTTGCCTGGTTGCTCGGTGGCAAGGGCAAGGTCGTCAGTACTGGAACCAATCACCGGAGCTGCGTCGGCACCGGGCTCTATCGAGAGAGAAGAGGGGGAGGAAACAGTATAAATATAAAGCAAACAAGAGCAACACAAAGTACGACATGACAATGTGCAGTGCCGGGTGTGTCCTAACATATGGTTGCACGTCACTGAGGAAGGAGGAATCCATCCGGGAATGTTTTCCCGGTTCCGGACATTTGTTAGACAGATGACCGGAGGGGAACGGTTGCATGTTTTGATAGTTAGAGACATGTGGCGGACGAACGGATCGCGTATTCGGATTCGTCTCGTCGTTCTGAACAACTTTCATGTAGAAAGTATTTTCATCGGAGTTACGGTTTAAAAGATATGATTTTCTAAAGTTTTTATTCATTTCTGTAATTTATTTAATTATTTAAATCAACATTATCCGAAACAGTGTTATGCTGACATCATCATGATGTCAGCAGGCATCTTGACATGTGGGTCCCACCTGTCATTCTCTGTTAGGTTAATTAATGATTAATTAACTAATTACTGTTTAATTAAACTAATTAACTAAATTAGTATTAACCTAATCAGGATTAATTAACTTAATTAATTAATTAATTACTAATTTTATTATTTACATTTTTTTTATTTTCATTTATCTTTCTAAAACGTTCTGGGCCTTGGGCCCCGTCTGTCATTGACACAGGGGCATTGGGCCCATTGGTCAGTGGCCCCTCGGCCAGAGCGGGCGCGGGTACGCGGGCGCGGCGCGGTCACGCGGGCGCGGGCATGCCCGGCCGAGCGAGCAGAGGCCAGGGGCGGACCGCGGCGGCCTGGCTCGGCCTCGGTGAGGGCGGTCGCCGGTGCAGCAGCGGCGGAGAGGCGGCGGTTGTCTGCGGGCGGAACCGCGGGATGGGCGAGCGGCGTGTGAGGAGCAGCCGGCCGCGGCGGCTGCTGGCGGGCGTGGCCGGGGGCGCAGTAGCGAGCGGCGAACGCACCGAGCGCGCGCGTGGGCGCAGGCCGGGCGCTGGCGCTGCGCGGTGAGCGCGTCCACGGACGCGGCGACGGTGGCAAATGGGGGGGGCGACGGGGAAGGAGGACGGGGCCCTCACCCACGTTGAAGGCGTACGGGGCGGCGAGGCTCGACGGCGACCGTCGATGGAGAGGCGGGACGAGGCAGTACGGCGACGGGATCGGGGAGGCGACGGCGGCCAGGGTAGGTGCGGGGTCGAGGCGCGCCGTGCTGGAGGGGATGGAGAGGAGGGTGCCGGTGAAACTTCAGCATCTTTAGCTTGCGCATTCTTAACAGCTTTCTCAAGATCTGGTTGTATCACAAGGTTATTAAGAGAACCCTGTGGAACAATACGCAGATTTAGCTTGCGTAGTTCTTCAAAAAGACGAGGTTGAGCTCGCCTAACCATGAGGTTGTCGCAATAGGACTTGCGGCTTAAGGCATCAGCCATCACGTTAGCCTTGCCAGGGGTATAGGAAATACCCAAATCATAGTCCGCAATGGCCTCCATCCATCTTTGCTGACGGAGGTTTAGAGATGGTTGAGTGAACAAGTACTTCAGACTTTTATGATCCGTGTAGATCTCGCAACGATTACTGAGAAGGTAATGTCGCCACAACTGCAATGCATAGATCACAGCAGCTAGTTCTAGATCATGTACCGGATAATTCTCTTCATGTGGGCGCAACTGACGAGAGCCATAAGCAATCACTTTACGCTCTTGCATTAGGACACAGCCTAATCCTTCACGGGATGCGTCACAATAGATCACAAAGTCTTTGCGGGTATCTGGAGGAGATAGTACTGGGGTATTGTAACGGATTGACATCTGCCCCAGTGGATAAGGAATGTACTCTGGATGTATCCCTACTCGAACAGCTGGTAGCTGCGTCGCAGGGTGTGGTGGAAACAAACGATCCATCTGAAACAGAGGAAACTCATGATTGTCAAAAGACAAGGAGAAGTATAACCGATCTCGGAGAGAAAGGTTAAACAAAACAATGGAAAGGAAAATGATTATCAGACTAATCAGATCAATGTCAGGGAAATCGCACAGATATCCAGCTCTCCGGGTGGACGAGAATTACGAGATCCTAAGTGTCGGCGTTAGTAAACTTTAGTTAACCCGAAAGGAAGAGAGGTCAGAGTCCCAGAGTAAAGATGAGGAATAAAAGATACTAATACCTCCCAATTGGCGACGTGGGCCCGTAAGCCACACAGCCAAGTTAGTAAAACAGTTTTCGGTTACTAGACTCAACTTCGGCCAAGGAGTTGGAAGGGGGCTTCCTACAGGCAGTCGGCTCTGATACCAACTTGTGACGCCCCCGGCCTGATCGCGCGCTAATCATACACGCAAATGCACACGATCAAGCCTAAGGACTCACGGGAAGATATCACAACACAACTCTAAAACATAAATAAAGTCATACAAGCTTTATATTACAAGCCAGGGGCCTCGAGGGCTCGAATACATAAGCTTGCGAACAAGCGTCAGCGGAAGCATCAGATATCTGAGTACAGATATGAAATAGAAACAGAAAGGCCTTTAGAAAGGCGGGGCAAAATAAAACACTACGATCGAAAGGCGAAGGCCTCCTGCCTGGGACCCTCCGATCCTACTCCTGGTCGTCAGTCAACTCGTAGTAGTATCCATCCTCTGGGTAGTAGTAGTAGCGATCGTCGGGGCATCTGTCTCAGGGGGCTCCGTCCTCTGGTCACGTCAAACTGATATGGGGAGAAAAAGAAAGCAAAGCAACCGTGAGTACTCTGAAGTACTCAGCAAGCAAGGATCTACACTACATATGCAACATTATCAAAAGAAGGCTGTATATGTGGACTGGGCTGCAGAAATGCCAGAATAGAGAGAAGGCCTAGTCCTATCGAAGACTAGCATCTTCATCGGTCTTGCAGCAATAGGAGAGAGTAGAACAATACCATATAATGTAGCAGTAATAATATCAACCTCACCCAGAGATCCTTTCTCGACTCCCTGCGAGAAAGCAATCCCAGACCCATAAAGTCATCAAACCTCGTCCTGAGATCCTTTCTCGACTCCCTGTGAGAAAGCGATCCCAGAGCCAATACAGTCATCAACCTGTTAACGTCTCAAGGGTCCAGTTCTAGTTGTATCGATCGGGATACAACTCCGAGTGTCCTTTACCGTAGGACCGGCTATCGATAGAAATGTTCTTCCCTGCAGGGGTGCACCAACTTACCCATCACGCTCGCTTAACTCCGGCCGGACACACTTTCCTGGGTCATGCCCGGCCTCGGCCAAACAACACACCGCAACCCGACCTACAGCTCAGCAGAGAGGTCCCCGTCGGTCTACATCCTAAGCGCAAGGGGGTCTTGGCCATCGCCCCTCGCCCTCCGGGTCGTTGCGTGCCGGGCGAACCAGGCTCCACCCCTCAGGATGGTGCCGGCCCAGCCCGGCCGCAGTGCTGAACGGACGTCTGACAGAGCTTTCGGCTGATGCATACGATGCAGAACGCCCATACTATGCCCACGTGATGGTTGGTGCTATCAGACCAGAGGCCTGCTCGGATCAAATATCCAAATCGTAAATGGTCTAGGGGCTTGCGGAAACGAGCAGAGACTCACGAAAGATGTGACCCCGTCGCCCCGTCTCGAGGACTTGCTGCAAGGGTTAAGAATGCCCGGCCGCGCCTCGTATTCACCACTCGGGCACCACACTGGCAACCCGCCTTCACATCACACGCGGGTACCCCTCAGGGTCGACCCGCCTTTCCAAGTAACATTGTAAAGTCCAAGTATCCGTGTGTCCATAACATCAGGGAATCCGAGGTATCACCCTCGTTGGATTCCTACTCGATGTGTCTGTCAAGGTGAACTCGGAGGATTCACCCTCGATGGGTTCACACTTGATGTGTTGCACGACAGCGTCGTTATCGGAAGCGGTGAAGGAGGAATCACCCTCGATGACCACGACCGAATAGCTACTCTACAGAGTTAACATCAGAAGTGCTACAAGAGGTTTCACCCTCGGCACTCGATAGTAACGCTGCAGTGTCGTTACAACTAAGGGGGGGGTGATGTGCGGTGTCGGGTCCTGGTCTTCAATCCCATTGATCGGGTCTTCTGACGATCCAGCGCGGCAGTCGGGGTAAGTGGGGTCACTGATAGGTCTCTACCCAGCCTAGACTAAACAGTTTAGGATATGCAGGTAATTATCAACAGCAGGCTACAATAAACAGGCTATGCATCAGAATAGGTAAAGCAGTAGCAACAGCAATTCTAATGCAAGCATGGGAAATTAGAATGGGCGATATCGGGATGATCAAAGGGGGGGCTTGCCTGGTTGCTCGGTGGCAAGGGCAAGGTCGTCAGTACTGGAACCAATCACCGGAGCTGCGTCGGCACCGGGCTCTATCGAGAGAGAAGAGGGGGAGGAAACAGTATAAATATAAAGCAAACAAGAGCAACACAAAGTACGACATGACAATGTGCAGTGCCGGGTGTGTCCTAACATATGGTTGCACGTCACTGAGGAAGGAGGAATCCATCCGGGAATGTTTTCCCGGTTCCGGACATTTGTTAGACAGATGACCGGAGGGGAACGGTTGCATGTTTTGATAGTTAGAGACATGTGGCGGACGAATGGATCGCGTATTCGGATTCGTCTCGTCGTTCTGAACAACTTTCATGTAGAAAGTATTTTCATCGGAGTTACGGTTTAAAAGATATGATTTTCTAAAGTTTTTATTCATTTCTGTAATTTATTTAATTATTTAAATCAACATTATCCGAAACAGTGTTATGCTGACATCATCATGACGTCAGCAGGCATCCTGACATGTGGGTCCCACCTGTCATTCTCTGTTAGGTTAATTAATGATTAATTAACTAATTACTGTTTAATTAAACTAATTAACTAAATTAGTATTAACCTAATCAGGATTAATTAACTTAATTAATTAATTAATTACTAATTTTATTATTTACATTTTTTTTATTTTCATTTACCTTTCTAAAACGTTCTGGGCCGTGGGCCCCGTCTGTCATTGACACAGGGGCATTGGGCCCATTGGTCAGTGGCCCCTCGGCCAGAGCGGGCGCGGGTACGCGGGCGCGGCGCGGTCACGCGGGCGCGGGCATGCCCGGCCGAGCGAGCAGAGGCCAGGGGCGGACCGCGGCGGCCTGGCTCGGCCTCGGTGAGGGCGGTCGCCGGTGCAGCAGCGGCGGAGAGGCGGCGGCTGTCTGCGGGCGGAACCGCGGGATGGGCGAGCGGCGTGCGAGGAGCAGCCGGCCGCGGCGGCTGCTGGCGGGCGTGGCCGGGGGCGCAGTAGCGAGCGGCGAACGCACCGAGCGCGCGCGTGGGCGCAGGCCGGGCGCTGGCGCTGCGCGGTGAGCGCGTCCACGGACGCGGCGACGGTGTCAAATTGGTGGGTTGCGACGGGGAAGGAGACGGGGCCCCCCACCACGTTGAAGGCGTACGGGGCGGCAGCTCGACGGCGACCGTCCGATGGATAGGCGGGCGAGCAGTACGGCGACGGGTCGGGGAGGCCGACGGCGGCCGGGTAGGTGCGGGGTCGAGGCGCGCCGTGCTGGAGGGGATGGAAGGAGGGTGCCGGTGAGGTGGCGAGGGGGCGACGGCGAGGTTGTCGGGCAGCGCCAGCGGGTCGAGGCGGCGGGGTCGTGCGAAGCACGGGCGCGGCTTCGGGGCAGAGGAAGAGGCGAGTGAGGGGGGGGAATCGGTGGGGTTAGGGTTCGGTGTCCAGGGGAGGGGCATATATGCCGGCTGGGGTGGGCCGGCCATCTGGGCCGGCCTGGCGGTCCGGTGGCTTGCCGGCCAGGCCCAGTTCGGGGGGGGGGGTTTTCTCCTTTTTTCTTTTTCTTTATTTCTACACTCTTTTACTGAGACATCAGCATGACATCATGCTGATGTCAGCAGTCATTAGGGTTAAGTTAATTAATTACTGCTTAATTTAACTAACTAATTAATTAAATTAATTAATTATTTAATTGACTAATTATTTTTATTTTTATTTATTTATTATTTATTTATTTTGTAAAATCATTTTGGGGGCGGGCCCCTCGTGTCATAGGCCCAGGGGGCCAAATCGGGCGCCGGGTGCGGTTGCTGGGCGCCAGCGGGCACCACCCGTGCGGCGCCGAGCCGACCAGGGGAACGGGGCGAGGCCACCGGGGCGCGGTGCGGCGCCACCAGCGGGCGGCGGGTGGAGGCGGCAAGCGGGGCCGCGGGGCAGCGGCGGACATGGCCGCGGTGGGGACTCGCCGCCGGGGCGCGAGGCGAGGCCACGGCGGTGGGGGTGCGTGAGGTGGGGCCGCGGCAGCAGCAGCAGGACGACGGGGTCGCGCGAGGGGGCGGCAGCAGCGCGGCAACGCGCGCGCGGGCGCGTGAGCGTGCAGCAGCAGGGGCGAGCGGCGGCACGGGGGCGCGAGCAGCGGGGCGGAGCGCGGCGATGGGCTCGGGGCGGCGCGAGCAGGCACGGCCCGGGCGACAGAGGCGTGGCGAGGCGCGCGCGAGCGAGGGGAGAGGCTAGGGCCTCACCGGCGTTTGCAGGGGCACGGGGTCGTCGAGGCTCGATGGAGCGAGGCGAGGGGGAGACGGGGACGCGAGGCGATGACGGCGGGGCGGCGCCAGGGATGGAGGCCGGCGACGGAGGCGCGGGGCGGCGCGGGATCGAGCGCTCCGTGGAGGGAGGGGAGACGTCCGGGCGGTGCGGCGATCGAAGGGCCCGAGGCAGCGGCGTGCTGGCGCCGGGAAGGGCGGCGGCGGGGTCTGGCTCCTCTTCCATGAGAGAGGCGCCAGGGGGGAGACGAGGCAGCGAGGCGGATGACGGCGGGGCGCGCCAGGGAAGGAGGCCGGCGACGGATGGCGCCGGGGCGGCGCGGGATCGAGCGCTCCGTGAGGGAGGGGAGACGTCCGGGCGGTGCGGCGATCGAAGGGCCAGCGGCAGCGGCGTGCTGGCGCCGGGAAGGGCGGCGGGGGGTCTGGCTCTTCTCCCCGATCCAGATGGGGGAGGAGAGGAGCGAGGGGAGGTGGGGTGGGGGATTAGGGTTCAGGGTGAGGAGTGGGGGTTATGGGGGGGGAGGTTGGTGGGGCACGGCGAGGAGGCGGCGCCGGCGGGGGTCCGGGCGGGCGGCGGCGGTCAGGGCGGGGAGGATGGAGGAGGGATCGGGGGGGGGGGATCGGGGGGATTGGGGGTGGGGGGGGGGGGGGGGTCGTAGGGTTGGGGTGGGGGATAAGAAGAGTGGGGGTGGGGCGCCGCGAGCTGGGCCGGTCGGGCCAGCTGGGCTGGGGCCCAGTTGGGCCGTGGGGGGGGGGTTTCTCTTTTCTTTTTCTTTTCTTTTCTTTTTCTTTTCTTTATTTCTACACTCTGTTTAGTAAATTGTTGGGCATCCAAATGAGTTTTTGTAAAATATGAGAGCTGGCCCAAAAATCACAGCACAATATATCCTACCACCAAAACTAGTTTGGGGTAAATATCTTTTCATATTTATTTTAGATTATAAAAGGTTATTAAATATTACTTTCGGCCGCTGTTTGTGGATGTTCGAGCCACTTACCCAATTCCAATAAGGTTGGTTTCAATTTTAGAATGGTCTCTGGAATATTTGCTATTTATCTGACATTTTAGTTTTCATGTTGGTCAACTTTTATATTTCACTTTCACTTAAATTTGGGTTTTGACTTAGGAGTTGAAAAGCAATATGATGTTAAAGATGATTATGCATTGTTAATCATGCTGACTTGGCATTATCAAAAGGGTGATTACTGTAGTTAACCACTGGGGGTGTTACACCTGCTTCCAGACACTTTAATATTTCAGTTATTACCACATCCTTCATCTTAGGATTTAGTCGTCATTGATGATCAACAACTGGCTTAGCATTAGACTCCATATTAATCTTGTGCTGACATAGAGTGGGACTAATGCCCTTAAGATCATCAAGAGTATATCCAATAGCAGCACGGTGCTTCCTCAGAGTTTTAAGTAATCTCTTCTCTTCATGCTCTGAAAGGTCAGCACTAATAATAACTGGATATATCCTCTTTTCATCAAGATAAGCATATTTCAATGTATGAGGTAATTGCTTCAATTCAAACATGGGATCACTCTTAGCTGCAAGAGGGTCCCCTGGAGTTTCAACATGCAAGTTATGTTTAAGGATAGGTGCTTGTTTAAAGAATATATCATCTATTTCATTCCTTTCATTCATATGCACATCATTTTCATGGTCTAGCAAATATTGTTCTAAAGAATCAGTAAGAGGAATAGCAATAGAAGCAAGACCAATGATTTCAACCTTACTTGACAATTCTTTTTCATGTGGTTGTCTACGAAACTTAGAGAAATTGAATTCATGAGATACATCACCAAATTTGACTCTAACCTTCTCTTTAACACAATCAATTTCAGTATTAACGGTATTCAAGAAAGGTCTACCAAATATAATGGGACAAAAATTATCTTGTTACGAGCCAAGTACTAAGAAATCAGTAGGATATTTGATCTTGCCACACAAGACTTCAACATCTTGAACAATCCCAGGTGGTGAAATAGTATCTTTATTTGCTAGGTTAATATTAACATCAATACCTTCAATCTCAGCAGGTGCAATATCATTCATAATTTCTTGGTAAAGGGTAAGCGGAATAGCACTCACACTAGCACCCATATCACATAAACCATGATAGCAATGATCTCCAATTTTAACAGAAACAACAGGCATGCCCACTACGATAAACCAAATGCATAGGATAAAACTTCTGATGGAATTCCAATTTCAGCCGGTTCCAATCCCATGTTCCAGTATCATCCAATAGCCTATACCATGTCGAAGCCTTTCCCTCCAAAGATAAAGGGAATACCTTTGATATGTCTCCAACGTATCTATATTTTTTATTGTTCCATGCTATTGAAGTGTCATTCTTGGATGTTTTATACTAATTTATTAGCAGCTTTATATCATTTTTTGGGACTAACCTATTGTCGGGGTACACAAACTGGGGTATATGTTTCCCCCTGACTTGAGCATGAACAGCAAATCGCTGGCCCGACAACTTACAACATCCAAGTCAAGATCAAATTGAAGAGATAGCTCTTTGAGGAATCAAAGGGCAGATCAAGAAGACCAAGGCACGCTAAATGAGCAAGACACCACTGAGGGAAAGCTTCCCTTGCTGGGCAGGCGAGCCTGGTGAGGTCGAGGTGGCCCTGAAGACAAGCCTCAAGACCGTCCCAGCAGGCCTGCCGGGCACAACAAAGGCAAACCTCCCCATCAAGGCTCCACCGCTCCACCTCACAGCGACGCAAGTCATCAATCGGTGCGGTGTCAAGCCCCCAAGTGACTAAGTGGCTGTTATTTGGCACATGGCAGCCACTTCCTATGGAAATCATCTCCAAATGACACCCGTCCAGAGACGTGGCAAGCAGACAGACGAGAAGGTGGCCGAGCAGCCCGGCAAGGCTTGCCGGGCATGCCACGATGTGACACTAAGCGGTGCATTTAATGCGCTCTGCTCTGTCTGCAGAGTTAGGTATGATAGCACTCTTCGCTATCTAATCAGTACACAATGACTGATTTGCCATTGTGGTGACCCCTTGATCTATAAAAGGAGGGCCATGGCAACCATAGAAAGGATTCGGACCCTGGTACACTCGTACGCGCGTAGCTGCCTTCGCCCTGAGGCAACCCTGCCGGGCAAGAGCGTTGCGTTTCCACCACAATCCACCATCAATCCACCAAAGCAGGAGTAGGGTTTTACACCTTGCGCCGGCCCGAACCGGGGTAAAAACTGCCCGCGTGATCTCTGCTGTGCTGCACTACGCTCTCCGCTCTTTGTGCAACGTGCTCATCCCCCTACCGAACCACAAAGGGGATGATGGCCCCATAGGTTGCCGTGGATACCCACGACATCTTTGGCGCGCCAGGTAGGGGGAAGCGCTTGCGCGAACCCGAGAAGCGTACACAGCGCGTCATTATCTTTGTCATCTTTGTCATCGACGGCTTCATCATCTGTGACACCCAAGCTAAGGCGGGGGGATGGTGAGAACATAGAGGGGAAGCGATATCGCTTCCCCCGCCCCCTGTTCGACTTCCACCGCCTCCCTCCACCGCGGCCGCTGCAGCGGCGAGAACCAGTAATGACAACAGTGAGCCAACCCCAACGGATCGGGCAGCATGATCGCCATGCATACCCCGTCCAGGGGAAAGGAACAAAGTGTACGGGTACAAGGTTTCTCTCGCCACCACTCCCACTTATTGACAATCAAGCCACTCTGGGTTTTAGCATCATCAATGTCGATGAGCACCGTGCGAAACTCGGTTCAGCATTTACCCTGCTTAGAGAAATCCTGAGTGGAGCGCTGGTGCGAATCCATTGATCGGCACCCCGACAAGTGTGCCCGGCAAGGCAGTCCGCATTAGCGTGACTTTTTATGCTAGCCTCCACCAGGTTGTCTAAAGTGTGTGGAGAGGAGGAAAGAGAGGTCGGTCGTGCCTTACACCGCGTCCTGCCGCCTACAAGATACAAATGATCCTTTACCGGTCCCTGCCGAGAACCGAAGAACAACACGCACGACATCTATCCTTCCCAAAGCATGCGAATGCGACGAGCAGCCGCGGCTGAGAGGAGTAGAAGGAAGTGAAGAAAAAAGCTAAGTTTATGCAATCCTTGCCCAGTCATGACCTTAAGGTTTCGCATTTGTTTATCCCTTGGATACCAAGGTGTTCGTATGAGGAAATCTGTCGTATGGACGGCACCTTATCAGTTTTTGTCTACACCCTCGCTCTGTTCCGAGCCTGCTCGCAGAATGGGTAGCAATGTCAAAACTGCCAAGGAAAAACCTGCCGGGACGTATCTTCGCCAAGATAACTGCAGGGCCCGACCCTTGCGACAATTGCGGCAGTACGATACCGGCAGGCAGCTGAAATACGCATGGAGACTAATCATACGAGCACCGATGGGTGAACTCTAGAGGGCTAAACATGCAATCTGGATTAAGTAAAAACATCAGTTCCATACAAACATATGCGGTAAGGTGTCTAAACACAAGACATACGTCATGTTTTGTTACAGGACAGCGCAGTGGCAAGGATAATTCAAGGCCGGGCCTGGCGACCTCGTGGAGCGGTAGGGACATCAAGGACCTTGTTGGCGAGAGGGGCGGCCTTCTCTTTGGCAGCCGAAACATCTACGCCCTCCGGTGGCTTCTTGAAGCCATCGGCGAGATTGAGGTCCGGATGGCGGCAGGCGATGTTGCTCAGAACCATGAAGAGGGCATTACGGGCAAGCTTCCAAGATTCAGTCACGAAGCGTCCGGCCCTTCCCTCCTCATGTGCCTTCAGCTTCTCGATCATCTCGTTGAAGAAGACCCCTATCTTGACGCTGGGGACCTCTTGCCTGCTGGCCGAAAAGACTGGCCCATTCATGCCCATCACTGCAGTCTGAGCAGTGAGACGCTCGGCACTGTCGATGAAGCTCTTGATCCAGAGGTCGACCTGCTCGGAATGATTCACCACCTTCTCCTCTGCATCCTTCTGTAGACGCCTTGCGGCATCCAGGTCCTTTGTCAGCTGCTGCTCACGTGCCCCACTGGATTCTACTGAGCTCTCCAAGGTGCCAATCCTGGCCTTCAGATCTTCAATGGTGCCGTTGGCAGTCTCGAGGCCTTGACTCTTGGAGGAGAGCTATGACTGTATATCCTTCAGAAGGATCTCTGCTTTGTGCGCCTCCTCCTTGAGGGTCGCGACCTCCTTGGTGCTCCCGAAAAGCTCTTTAGTCAGCCTAGCCACCTGTTGGTCGAGGTCGGTCTTGGCAGTAGATGCAGCGGCAAGGTCATCAGCGAGCTTCTTCAGTTGGGTAGCAGAATCAGCAGTGAGGGCATCCAGGGCAGCCTTGTGCTTGTCCTCTAGCCCCTTGGTGCGCTGCTGCACGAGGGCTTCCAGATTGTCGTCCTTGGCACGGACGGTGGCCTCGAGCTTCTCCTCCTGAGAACAGATGTCCTACTCCTTGGTATCCAGAAGCGCCTTGCGCTCCGCCAAGCGGGCCTCCCGGGTGATGACATCCTCCCTCGCCATCGAGATTGTCTCCTGCTGCCTCATCAGGACCTGGAACTGCTTGCCGTGCCAGTCGCGCAGCTTGGTACCTTTGTTCCTAAGTTGCTGGTCCACCTTGTTGGCGGACTTGCACTGCTCCTTGAGCACCTGCAATTTATGGCTGTGCCGGCCCTGTATCTCCTTAATGCCTGCCGCCATGGACTCCAGGAAAGATAAGTCCATTACAACAGCAACAGAGTCATCTGCCTCGTCGACCCCTTGATACAGCGACGCCAGAATGCGCTGGAGCTCTTCATCAAGTTACGTGCTCGTCGCCACTGACGAGCCAGGGGCACCGAGCCCAGGCTGCGCGAGCACCAGCGCCAACTGGCTCGAGGATGGCTGCGAGGCCCCCGCCACGGCACCAAATGAGGGGAGGGGATCCATGGTTTGGAGGGGGACTTTCTCCTCGACCGTCGCCCTCGCCCCTGGCACACCGTCGAGGATCTGCTCTGTTCCCGTCAGAGGCTCCTGGACACTCCCGACAGCATGTCCCTGCCCCTCCGCGGCAGCGATCTTGGCGGCTTCATCCGCAGCATCTCTCCCTATGTTGGCCACTTCTTCCAGCAGTTCAGGCTCTTCGGCCTGAGGGACTACAAGCAAAGACAACAAGCAATAATGAAGAAGCAGAAGTATTAGAGAACCAGAAGCATGGGGCGACATGGTAAAAAAAGAAGCAGGGGAAGAAGGGCAAATGAATTACCCGGAGAGGTCTGCCGGGCGGAAACCTCAGTTTCCCCGGCAACATCAGTTACTGGGACATGATTCCCGTCCCCTTTTGTGACAACCACGGCGTCGTCCTGGGCAAGTTCTCCCGTGGAAGCCATCGTTGGGGGTTCCTCGACTTGATCGGCGGGCGGGGTAAGCCCCTCTTGAGGGGGCTAGCCCCGAGTCATCTCTCCTCCTCCTCCTCCAGCCGAGGAGGTTGGGAGCTCTCCTGCATCGCTCCATGTGGGAGGGGCCAATCCTATGCCCTCATGCCGAAGGCTAAGCTGGGGGCTTGGCGACGGGTCGTTCGTGATGCTCCCTGCCAGGCTCGTGCCCTCCACAGTCTTCGGCGGCCCCGCACGCCTGAGCCATTTGGACCGGTGGATGAGAGTCTCTGTCTCCTCCTCCTCCCTATCAACGGCGGCAAGCGAGATCAGTCAACAAGGACAAGTAGGTATACTGAAACTACTGCGAGAAAAGAGGAGTGGTCTTCCTTACTCTTCGACAATAAGCATGGAGTTCAGCTCGAACTCCACGGGTGGCGAGGGTGCCCTGCTTCTCTTCTGGGGCGGAGAGACGGAGCTTCCCGCCAGCTTTGAGCCTTGCTGAGGTGCAGGGGGCTCCGACGAGGATGAGCTCTGCGAGGAGCTCGAGCCGGACTGGGAGCTGGAGTCAACTCCCACAACCACCAATTGCTTGGCGGGAGGGGTTTTAGCCCCGGCGAGGCGGGAGGATTGCCGGCGCACCACATCCGGCTTGCTGCCCTTGGAGGTAATCTTCTTCACCTTCTTAGCGGCAGGAGCAGGGTCGGGAACCACAGCTCCCTGGTTGGCGACCCGCGTGTGAGGGCGCTGGTCCAAGACTGGCTCGGGGGCTTGGGGGCCTGCCGTGAGCCACTCCTCCTCGGGCTCCTCCGCCTCGTCACCCCCCTCTTCCTCCTGGGCCTCTGCTGCCGTGGTGTACAGAGCCTCAATCCCGGAAGGCCCATCCCCGGCAGGCTCCTCCCCGGTAGGCTCGTCCCCGGCAGGATCATCCCCGGCAGCCCCCTCCATGGCTGGTGCCGCGCTCCTGCCGTGGGAACGGCCTTCACCTTTAGCCTCCTCCTTCCCCTTTGTTGCCTTCCCGGCCTTCGCCACCGCAGCAGCACGGAGTGATCTGTCCTCCTCGAGCCGCCTCTTGATGTACGCCTCCTCCGCCTTGGAGGTGCGCTTGTACATGTTGGCCTCCACCAAGGTGGAGGACCACGCAAGTTCTTCGTCAAGCCCGGGTAGCTGCCAATCGCCCGAGACTCCTTGAGCATTGCAATCTGGCATCCATTTCAGGATTTGGTCCCTGGCGGAGTTGATGTTTAGTGGGATGACATTTGCTGGCAGCTTGAACGGCCCAAGGCTGTCGAACAGTTGTTCACACAACCAAGCATGGCCATAGACTGACAAATTGTTGGCCAGGCCAGGAAGCAACCTCATCCTATCTGAGGCATCCCCATACCGCCAGGCAAACCTATCCCTCTTCTGCAATGGCGCAATACGGCGAAGAAGGAAGTCGGCCCCCACATGCACGATAGTTAGCCCGACAGCCTTTAGCCGGGTGATCCTGTTTATTGCCGGGCGGAGCCTATCATTGGTAAGGCCGACCTCCCTCCAATCGTTGCCGTGCTCGAGGCACTCTGCCCGCGCCTGGCAGAAATCTGGGGCCTTCTCGTCCTGGATCCAGCACCAATCTCCCCTCCACTCCTCCCATCTGCCGCGTTGTTGACCAGGGAGGTAATCTCAGTTCTCCCTTGGCACCCGTGGCATCCAACTTATGTTCCTGGAATGGTGGTTTTTGTTTTCCACCTGCGGGACGAAATAGTGCCAGAACAAATCGACATTGGGGGTGACTCCAACGAAGTTCTCGCACAAGTGGGCAAAAATCGCCATGCACGCCATTGCATTTGGCGTGAAATCCAGAAGATGGAATCCATAGATCACCATCATTGCTTCAAAGAAATCTGAGAAGGGAGGACAGAGGCCGCAGATGAAATACACGCAAAAGAATCGGTATGAATCTGGCGGGTCCTGTTCCCCCTCCGCCAGAACTTTGGGTGCACCATGCCCCTTCGGGACTTCCCTCCACCACAAATATCCGTACCTTGCTTCCAGCACTTCGCCATCCAGATTCAACGGGAAGAAGACAACGTCTTCCCTTCGCCTCCTGTCCAGCTCCATTGCTCTCTTGCTCCCCTCAGCGGCAGCCTCTTTCTCGGTGGTCGTCGCTTCCCCTTGGCGGCAGCTTTCTTTCCCATTTCTTCAAGTTGCGACAGGGAAGGGGGAAGGAAGTTGGGTGGGGGATCGGCGGCAAGTATGGGCGAGGAGGAAGAACGGTTGTTTGGCTTGCGGAAGAAGATGGTGGAGGGGCGGAGCGGGCGACGAATGAGCAGTGCCCTTCCGCGTTTTCCTCTCTTAAGGAAAGGACATGGGGGGAGGGCGCGACTCTTCAGAAAGTTACCATTTCACATTAACTGCTGCAGTCCCACTACCCCTACGACCCACGGTAATTACGCGAAGTGGATGTTGGATTGACTGGTTATCATGACAAACCGCTGCCGGCATAGCATTCTCTCGCCACGTGTCCGTGCACTATTTGGGGCCTAACCCAACGTGCCCAGCGACACGTATGGCTCAGGCGTGGGGGCTTCTGTCGGGGTACACAAACAGGGGTGTATGTTTCCCCCTGACTTGTGCACAAACAGCAAATCACCGGCCTGGCAACTTACAACATCCAAGTCAAGATCAAATTGAAGAGATAGCTCTTCGAGGAATCAAAGGGCAGATCGAGAAGACCAAGGCACGCTAAATGAGCAAGACACCACTGAGGGAAAGCTTCCCTTGCCGGGCAGGCGAGCCTGGCGAGGTCGAGGTGGCCCTGAAGACAAGCCTCAAGACCGTCCCGGCAGGCCTGCCGGGCGCGACGAAGGCAAACTTCCCCGCCAAGGCTCCACCGCTCCACCTCACAGCGACGCAAGTCATCGATCGGTGCAGTGTCAAGCCCCCAAGTGACTAAGTGGTTGTTATTTGGCACGTGGCAGCCACTTCCTATGGAAATCATCTCCAAATAACACCCGTCCAGATTTGTGGCAAGCAGACAGATGAGAAGGTGGCTGAGCAGCCCGGCAAGGCTTGCCAGGCATGTCACGATGTGACACTAAGCGGCGCATTTAATGCGCTATGCTCTGTCTGCAGAGTTAGGTATGATAGCACTGTTCACTATCTAATCAGTACACAATGACTGATTTGCCATTGTGGTGGCCCCTTGATCTATAAAAGGAGGGCCATGGCAACCAAAGAAAGGATTCGGACCCTGGTACACTCGTACACGCGTAGCTGCCCTCGCCCTGAGGCAACCCTATCGGGCAAGAGCGTTGTGTTTCCACCACAATCCACCATCAATCCACCAAAGCAGGAGTAGGGTTTTACGCCTCACGCCGGCCCGAACCAAGGTAAAAACTGCCTGCATGATCTCTGTCGTGCTGCGCTACGCTCTCCGCTCTTTGTGCAACGTGCTCATCCCCCCTGCCGATACACAAAGGGGCTGATGGCCCCATAGGTGGCCGTGGATCCCCACGACACCTATTGACATAGTTGTTGGTGCAATATCTGCCTACCTATGTTTTGGAGATTATTGACAAGAACAGGTATGGACTGATTTGTTTGCTAGTGCATACAGAGAGAAATAGTCCATACAAAACCGAAGAGAATGCAGTCTCTAGTGCTAAGTTTGAGGAACTTCACCGAAGCATATCTGTGTTGTAGAGAAGAACGAGCTACATCTCTTGAAGACATGTAGACGAGAAGATTGATGTGAAGGAATTAACCCCTCGATGGTTTATTGTTGAAGCAAAGCAATTAGTTTGGTGGTGTCGTCCGAAGAAATTGACTGCAGCGAACGGAAGATGAAGACAAATTGAAGACGTAGTATTCTTTTCGTTGTTCTTCTTTTGGTCATTTGAGTCATAGGACCTCCGTACTATTAAGAGGGGTATAGGTTCTCGAAGCTTAGATCCGCTGTGATGCTTAGCCCAAACCTATGAAAGATGCGAGAGAAATCTCTTTATGCTCCGAATGATTACCTGGCAGCGGTAGACATTGTTCTTCGTGTTGCAGAAGATATCTTTCGGACTAAAGAGTTAGCATTACTTGCTCCACAAGTAATGTTACCATTGTGCTCAAAGATCCGACCGTTGGACTCGTGTCGTTCGGCCATTGGCTCTTCCCGGTGCCCAATTTGGCCTTTTCCCATCAGGGAAGGTTGCGGCTATAAATAGCCACCCCGCACTGGCTTTGTCCGGATGGCTGCTTCGCTTCAGATTTCTGAGAAGATTGATTTGAGCAACTCCTCTCCGAGTGATTTGAGTTTAAGATCCACCGAGAGAAAATCAAGAGCCCAAACTTAGACAGTGGTTTAGCATCACAGTAGTTCTGAGTTAGAGTTCTTCTACCTATTACTCTTGAGAGCTGCGCATTTTCTAGACGGATAGGTTTCTGCTCGAGTGTTGAAGAGTTGTTGTCTTCACCGAGCTAGATCTTCAGCAACCAAGAGTGATTGTGGTTCACGAAGGTCAACTGAAGGTTTGGAGGTCGCCGACAAGGATCTACCATGAGTGAAATCAACTGAAGTCTGATCAGCTTGAGTTGAAGGAGAATAGGGTGAAGAGAGTTTATCTTCCGTGTTAAGTCACAGCCCCTCCAACCAGACGTAGCCCTTTGGCAGAAGGGTGAACTGGTCTACCAAATTACTTTGTCTCCATCGAGCACCACTAGTTCAATTTACTTCTCTACATTTCTTTCAGCAGTATTCTTATGTGCTCTGTAATGATGGTTATCTGATCAGTTATCATTCGTTACTCATTGTATTGTAATTCTCTTTATTCTGTCATGTTGCGTTAGTGATTGTTATTCACTGTGCAATCATTTTTTACTTCAGTATTGTTCATCTTCATAGTTATCCTTCGCAGTTCAACTCTAGTTCCCTGCCATGATATTAGTTCTGTTGGCATACTGCATTACCATCGTCATCATCAAGCCTGTCGTATCCTATGCTCGAACCATTATTGCATCCTACCTTGAAGGTTTTGTTCCTCAGTAGTGAGCTTGATTAATTTCATCTACCAAACTTTATTTCCGCTGCCTGTGTTTGGGATCAGTTCAAAACATTTGAAAGAATTTTTGAATCTCCCATTCACCCCCTCTGGTCGATATACTCTCGGACCTAACAATTGGTATCAGAGCAGGTACTCCATGTCTCTGTTTATTAAAGGTCTAACGTCCTTGGAGTTTTGAGTATGTCGTATGCAGGTAGATCCTTGCACTCTGAAAGATTTCCTATCTTCGATGGAAATGACTATCTGTACTAGAAAGAAAGGATGAGAATCAGAATTCAAGCAATTGATCTAGAACTGTGGCAGATTGTGGAAAACGGATACACTGTTCAGCACCCTGATGCTCCATCTTCTGATGACAAAGCTATGCTGCGATTTGATGCAGAAGCGAAGGACATTATCTGTGCAAGTATCTCAAAGAACGTTTTTATTCGGTTCCGAAATCTTGACACTGCAAAGAAACTCTGGGATGCCATTAAAAATGTACACGAAGAATTCATCTCTAGAACAGACCCTCACACTCAAATGCTTCGTGCTATGTTTGCTGGTTTCAGAAGTCTTCGAAAGGAATGTGCCATGGAGCTCACTGATCGGCTGACAAATATTGTTGAAAGACTTCACCAATGAGTAGTAACTGATATCATCGATAGAGATGTGCTTGATAAGCTACTCAGTGCTCTTGATGCAACCTTCAATTCCATAATAACAGAAATCCAGCAAAGACCAGACTATGAAGAACTTCACTATGTAGAGGTTATGACGCTGTTGTCACTTCACGAAGAAAAGATGGAACTAGAAAATGCAGATCAAGAATCTTCTTCGGAAAGTGAAGGAGAAATCCTTTCACACTATGGCAGTTCACAAGAAGAAGAAGAAGAAGAAGAAGATGTTGAGAATCAACACACCATCACCAGAGAACTAGAAATGCTAACTGAAAGGCTGTAAGATCTCAGAAGACAAAATTTATGCCTCACGAATGAAGACGAATTTGACTTGCCAGAATCATCAAGAAGGTTACCTCCGAAAGAAATGAAGTGTTTCAAGTGCAAACAATTCGGTCATCTCATTGCGGACTGTCCCAGCTGGGAAGGAAAACCTAGCAACAGATGGAAATATATTCACTGTAGTGGATTCACACGAATGGATCGTCATACTAAGCTCTCGACGAGACCAGTCACTGACATAAATGCCAGAGGAATCATCGAATCAAATATGAAGAGAATATCATAGCTGAACTGAGCATATGCTGATTTGACCCTGGATTCTGAAGAAGAGGCAACAGATATTGAATCTGATGATGAAGATCTTTACAGAAGGATAAGAAGGAGCAATGCCTTCATTGCCTATGAATCTTCAGAAAACTCACTCGATTCACACTCCAATGATGATACCTCAAGTGATAATGAACCTATAGCATTTTGTCTCATGACAAAATCATCTAAGGATCAGGTATCAGCAAAACACCAAAACTCCATGAATGGATATTCTCCTGAGTATATTGCATATGCCAAACTGGTAAAAATTGCTAAGTCTCAACATGATGAACTTGAAATGCTTGAAAACAATCTTAGGAAAACCGAAGGATTACTGGTCGAAGAGATGGAGAAGAATCAAAAGTTGATGGAAGGGCACGACGCTTTTTCTTCAATTATTTATGATCTTTCGAACAAATACAATTCTCTTTCAGTTAACTTCGAGATTATCTACTGAACTCCTTAACAAGAATTAAGAACTCAAGTCTCTGAAAGAATCTCATAACGCGCTTGTGAAAGAAAAAGCTTCCCTCTTCGCTGAGGAATCTGTTCAACTTCCTGATGATTTTGTGCCCCCTTGCTTAAAATGCCTAGAACGTAGCAATGTTGATTCTCGTGTAGAAACTTCCAATGCTATCACTGAGAATATTGCAACTACTTCGAATGATATCACTAACCCCTCTTCCAAGAAACTTGATGTTGTTACTGAAGAAAATTGCAGGCTAAAGGACTTACTTGAGACAGGAATCCTAAGGAGCCTAAAAGGGAATCAAACCCTTTGTGATGTGCTCAAGAAGTCAATACTGCACAAAAATCCTCAAAAGGAAGGATTCGGTTTCGAAAGAAAACTCAATGTTGATGGAACCTATTGGACTCCCGAAAAGTATCCTCGAATGAGTTGGATTCTAGCTAAGAGAAAAACACTCGAACCTGCAATTTTCTCAGGATATGATACTCCCATCACTGTTGTTCCTGATGAGTCTGATGACTCTAACTACAAATTCTTCAAACAACAGAATGGTAAGGTATTTGCTCGATATGTTGGTACTAAGTGCAGGTTTGGCTCACTCAAGAAGCAAATTTGGGTAAAGAAGTGCACCATTGATAATCTATCGGTCACTGCTAACATGAATATGCAGAGTAATTCTCCTCGAATCATTGATTATCATTCATAGGATGGCAATGGAAAATTCTCGAACGAGAATCGATCAAACCTTCGATAGAAGGAGTACATGCGTATCTCTTCAAATCATTATACTCATGTCTCAGGAAATAACTTCAATGCATATTCATATGATTACTCTCGAAATGCACAGGTGATTTATAGATCTCGACAAAAGAATGTTCCTGATCAAACGAAGAAAATGAGATCCTCGTTACCCGCGCAAGTGTGGGTTGCGAAAAAGAACTAACCCCCTGTTGCCGATAATATCTCAAGAATTCCTCTCGCCTATCCTTTATCCTAAGATCTATATTGTTGGTGCAAGTTCATTATGTTTTTCTCTCATCTCTTTGTTTTTCGCTGTGTTTGTGTTTTGTCCGAATGACAACTCACTCTGAGCTCATTGGTTTTGAGTTTTTATCATTTGGTTGAGTGTTTTGATTCGGACCCTGTTTTCCCTTCTTTGATGTTCGTCATAAACATGAAACTTGATCAGAAGAAGATTTCAATCTGATGTCCTTGGTCGCGAATGAAATCAACTTTGAACATTTATCTGTTTTGGCGCTTTCCCTTAGTCAAACCCTTCGGCCTTCCATTCAGTTTCTGAGATTTTCGCAGGAAATGGTTGACACGTGCCCATGATCTCATGATTGTGATCTCATCCGTTGAATGTGGAACATCCCGTGCTTTCGGCCGTAGATTTCGGAGGAAGCAGTTTCGCCTACGGCCTATAAATATCCCTCCAGGCATCTTCTTCCTCTGTTCTCCCTCACTTCATCCTCCAGCCCTCTCTCGCTCTCCGTCCGAGCCTGAGCTCGAAGTAGCACCGTCGTCGCGTCTCACCATGCAACTTCGGTGAAGCTTCACCGTCGTTGGTCACGACAGTGCGGTACATCCTCTCCTCTGCATTATCGTAGGTGATCCTTGCTGCCAAGTTAGGGCGCATGGATCTGGAGCTAGCACTGTTCTTTCTTTGTTCTAGGGCTGTTCTTACTGACGTGTATTTATCTTGTTTATTTTGCTTGCGGTAGATCTTTAGGTTTCTCTAAGTCATGACTTGTACGTTTTGTAGTTTTTTCCTCGTACCAGTCATCTTAGATCTAGGGTTCATGCGTATTATATCGAAAGATTAGATAGTTATTTCTCTGCCTTAGGGCATGCTGCAATTCTATCGATGATGTCTTAAAAATACTTATACCATGGATTCCTTTTGCTGCTTCCGAAAAACTGTCTGTTTTTAGTCAAAATGCTCATGTGCATGTTTGTGACTCCTTCCTATTTTCCCTCGCGTTGTTTTATATTTTCTCTCAGGATTGGTCATGGCACAAAGCTCGAAAGAACAGTCTGGTTCTGAAGAAGAAATCCCTCAGGTGCCACAAATGGTTGAACAATAGAAATTGACTGGTGCAGCAAAACCATGAAAGCCACCAAGAGTGCCGAAGAAAAAGTCTGAATCTGAATCTAAAGAAGAGGAAGATGATATTCCCTCGGCGCATAGTCAGCCCGAGGATGAACATATCACCAATTCAAAGACTTTATTATCTCATGGAAATCCCAAGAAGGGTGGTCGTGGAAGAGAGAGGAACACCGCTGCTGAGATGTCTGATCTCGAGACTTATAAGACTCCACCTGGTGTTGAAACTGCAACTGAAAGAAATAACAGGCTGCAAAGGATTCGCTGTCATTGGGCGAAGAAGTGGTTCAATTATGCAAATGTCCAAAGAAAATATCAAATCTTGTTTGCATTCACTCCTCCATGGAATGATTGCAGTGCTGAAGGTTGCCTCGGTCAAGATGATGAAAAAGCCAGGCCACCTCCTCCTGCAAATGCTCATGTTGACTCACTGAAAACAACTGTTGATTTTCCCGAAGAAGTGGAAAAGAGAGCTAAGGTCAAGCATGATGCCAAGGTTGTGAAGAAAAATCAAATTGAACAGAAAAATGTTGAGCTGACCCATTAAGATGTTCAAGAGAAGAAGGAACAGGCCACTGCCCGAAAGGAAAGAAAGGCGAGGAAGTCAGTTTCCCCTTGTGCTTCCAGAAAGAAATCAGTCGCCAGAAAATCCAAGAAGGCAGCTTCTTCCTCGTCTGATGAGTCCACCGATGAAGATGTTCCCGAAGAAATACCAATGTATGATCAGCGAGCTCTTCTTGACAGGCCATATCAAACTCCCTCACTAGCAAAAGTTTCACCTCCACTGAGAATATCACCAAGGATTGCTCGTGCTCCAGTCTTAGATAAACCTTCAGGTTCTGCTGGCCCGTCTGCGAAGAGAAAGCTTATGCTCGAAGAGAAAGCTGTTGTTTCTGCCAAGAAGGCCAAAACCAATGTTCCTGCTTCCACAGAGGAATACAAATATGACTTTACTTTCATGATTGACATCATTGAAAGTGCTGCCTATGATGCCAATACCGATGATTTGAGCAGTTTAGGCCTTCCTGATGATGTTACCAAGCTAGTAACAAAACATTTCATTGATCTGAGGAAGATTACCGATTAGTTGAAACAAGCAGTCAAGGACAAGAAAACCATCGAGCAAATGAGAAGAGATGCCAGCACTGAATCTGAAAGAAAGGAGCTGAACAAAGAAATTCTTGAGATCACAAAAGCTCTCAGTGCTATGAGAAATGAGAAGATTGAGTGGCACTCAAAGCTAAAAATGGATCTTTCTCAGCTCTGTGACCGAAGGAATGATGAGATCAAGCATCAAGAAGATCTTGCTCGATGCAGAATAAAGGAAGAAAAGCGTCAGAAGGCAAAGGCAAGAGCCAACCAACCGAAGGCAATTTCAGATCGCCGTGTGCAGAATGTTGAAACTAATGCTCCCATTGACTCAAGTGCCCTTCTGTAGCAGATACCACCATGTCCTCCTCATGAGGATGATCCCATGCATCAAGCTGAGCCTGTAGTGGATATCATTCCTACCTTCTCTGTTGCTCAAGAGGCTGATGTGATTGACATCTTTCTGAATAATCCTGATGAAGAAAATGTCGTGCCCGAGCAACAAGCCCCAGAAGAGAAAACCGATGAAGAAATATAGGTTGAGAAGGCAGTTTCGTCACCTCTAAGAGAAATGCAAGTTGAGCCCTCCGGATCCAACAAGGAGGATGACAAGATTGAGGGGAGCAAAATGCTTCCTAAGGAAATATCACCCTGATCGCTTCATCTGGTGCCCCTACCCAGATGGAAGTTGATCCTGCTCCTGCTTCTACTGCTTCATAGCTAGAAGAGGAAGAAAAGAAACCTGATGAGCCCATGGCTCACGAACAAGTTGCACCACCAGTTGCGCCCCAGGAAACCGTAAGAGATGCAATTGTGACCCAGGCGTCCGAGGAAGTTGTTGTGCCTCAATCTGATGAAAGTGTACCCTAGTGCCTGAAAGTCAAAAAAACACTGAAGGAGTTCCAGCGAAAGAAAATGAAGGTTAGACCAGTGCTCCTATGTCATCTGTGCCAGAAAAGTTGAAAAGACCCCTTGCTCCACTTAAGCCAATCGATGAACATATGCTAGCATCTGATGATGTTCGGCCCATGGAAATGAGCGAAGAAGAAGTACTAAAAAATCCCCAAGAATCATTTCCACTGTTCCCTGCTGAGTATGGTCCAAATGGTCCTGCTTTCAGTGAGCAGCTTCATATGACAAAGCTAGCATTCTTTGGGACAAGCCCATACGAAGGACAAAGGACTTCACTATCACCGAGGTTTTGGAGCAAAGAACAAGCTGTGTACTATGCCAGGATTTTGTTCGGCAAGAATCGCGTTTTCAATCACAAGTTTCTGAACCTTGCTAAGCTCGAAGAAATACCCTGCTTTCACTATGCCATCGAGCATTTTGAGCATGCATTCCTAAAGGGTTTTCTTTTTTTCAATCATGGTTGGAATCAAGAGGTAATCCATCAGTTCTATGCCATGTTGTACATCTCTAGAGAAATTGGAGACACCTCAACCTGGATCCTCGAATGGATGACTGGAAGGGAAAAGATCAAGTGCTCGGCAGATCGATTCTTAGCTTTGCTAAACCTTCCTGAGTGTGAGTTTGAGAAAAATCGAGAACACATGCTGCATTACTGGGAAGTGCCCGAAGAACAACTTCACATGCTAACGGATCCCAATTTGGTTGGTGATGAATGCATTGATGTGGATCCCAAGAAGTTGGCCAATGACAACAAAGTGATGTTTCATATCCTATGCAATTCTCTCATGCCGACGAACAGAACAAAATCTCTCAAAGGCATCATGGGAAATGCACTTCTGGCCATCTCTCAAGGAATTCGGTTCGATGTTCCTGATCTTTTCATTCGCAACTTGGCGTGTGCTGCTGATAGCCCCCAATCACTGAAGCCATATGCCCCATGGATCATGTATGCTATTGAACAACTCATCCATGAAAAGTTCTTTTGGGCTTATGTTCCGAAAGTTTTCATGCCACCAGTACGTGACACTCTCCGTATTGTGAAAGATATTGGCAAAGGAAAGGCACCCGTTGATGTTCCTGGTACTGCGTCTGCATCTGAGTCCGCTTCAAAGGTTAAGAAAGCCAAGGTTGAAATCCCTCAGAATGAAAATCCTTCTCTGTATGAAATATGCATTCGCACTCAGCAATCACTGGAAAGCCACATCAAGCTTGATTGAAAAGAAAAGGTGGAGATGATGACAAAGTTGGATTTGCTTCATAATTATGTTCGTCAAACCCTTGCATGAGAAGGAAGGAAAGAAGCACTCCTGGACTCTCCTAAGGCAGCATTACACTCGCAAGCAACTGCTTACCAAAGGCATCAAGAAGGATTATGACTACCTGGACTTAATGGCTGTTCCACGCATTCAAAGACAAACTCCTCTGCTCCCTCAGCGTTCAGCTTCAACTGATCTATTGTTTGTCGGACCAGATGATGAAATTGCAGACACAGCTGGAACACTCATCTACAAGCCAGATTTTCATTGCAACATGTCTTCTGAAGGCCATGCTGCTACTCCTGCTTCTGCCTCGACCATTCCTCGCTCTATGAATTCCGATTCGTTGAGCAGTTATAATTCTGATTCTGAGGACTCTTCGGATGAGTAGTTCCTCATATGTTTTCTCTATCCTTTTTGACACTTGTTGACAAAAAGGGGGAGAAGTACATTGAGTGATAGATGAACGGGGTATTTGCAGGGTGTTTTTCATTCGCCATTTGCTTTTCACACTCAAACATTTTGGTTTTCCTCGAACAATTTTCTTGAAGAACTTATCGCACCGCCTATGGTGTTGAAATACTCGGTCCTCATGTAATGTTAATAACCACCCCCCCCCCCCCTACAATTGTATTTGCTTTCAACTATTTGTTTGCAGGTACTATCGAAAGTTTACTCCTGTGCAATAGTTGTCCTCGGTTATTATCTATCGTGCAGGGAAAGTAACAGTTCTACAAGGATAGAAAATCATCGAGTGATAGTACAAATGGGGAGAAGTACATCGAATAATTGATGATATATATCTGCTTTGGTTGGATATGCTATGATCATTATTTTTCGGTCGTCCAACCTTGTAGGAAAAGAAAGTCTGTGACTTGAAAGCTACCCGTATGATTGACAATGTGTTTTTTCCTAGCATATATTCTTCGTATCATCACTATTACTGGAAAACTACATCTGAAGTTTATCCACTCCAAGAAATTCTCTCATGCTTAATCTTGCTGTGATCGTACTCGAATATCTAACATGCAGGAAAATTACATCTCGTGTGGATTCAAATTGTGCTCTGAGAAAACCTTCATGTTATATCCTTCGTCACAAATCATTTCAAAGTACTTACTATATCTATCTAATTTATTTCAAATATTGTGTGACAGGAATTATCTCACACACTGTTGAGTGCATTGAAAGTATCTTCGAATAAGATCATAAGTCAATGTCACTCTTACGAAGATTTACCTTGCTACCTTCTGGCTTTATTTTATGCCCTGATGCATACCTTCAGGGTGAGTGTGTGTTATCTTCGTAATTATCTCTTGTCTTCTATTATTCTTCGCATTACATTCCTTTCAATATCTATCCTTCGATGTGATCTGTTTTGTTAACAATCGTCCAAAAAGGGGGAGATTGTTGGTGCAATATCTGCCTACCTATGTTTTGGAGATTGTTGACAAGAACAGGTATGGACTGATTTGTTTGCTAGTGCATACAGAGAGAAATAGTCCATACAAAATCAAAGAGAATGTTGTCTCCGATGCTAAGTTCAAGAAACTTCACCGAAGCATATCTGCGTTGCAGAGAAGAACGAGCTAAATCTCTTGAAGACATGTAGATGAGAAGATTGATGTGAAGGAATTAACCCCTTGATAGTTTATTGCTGAAGCAAAGCAATTGGTTCGGTGGTGTGGTCCGGAGAAATTGACTGCACCGAATGGAAGATGAAGACAAATTGAAGACGTAGTATTCTTTTCGTTGTTCTTCTTTTGGTCATTTGAGTCATAGGACCTCCGTACTATTAAGAGGGGTATAGGTTCTCGAAGCTTAGATCCGTTGTGATGCTTAGCCCAAACCTATGAAAGCTGCGAGAGAAATCTCTTTATGCTCCGAATGATTACCTGGCAGCAGTAGACGTTGTTCTTCGTGTTGCAGCAGATATCTTTCGGACTGAAGAGTAAGCATTACTTGCTTCGCAAATAATGTTACCGTTGTGCTCAAAGATCCGACCGTTGGACTCGTGTCGTTCGGCCATTGGATGTTCCGGATGCCCAGTTTGGTCTTTTCCCATCAGGGAAGGATGCGGCTATAAATAGCCACCCCGCACCAGCTTTGTCCGGTGGCTGCCTCGCTTAAGATTTCTGAGAAGATTGATTTGAGAAACCCCTCTCCGAGTGATTTGAGTTTAAGATCCACCGAGAGAAAATCAAGAGCCCAAACTAGGCAGTGGTTTAGCATCACAGTAGTTCTGAGTTAGAGTTCTTCTACCTATTACTCTCGAGAGCTGCGCACTCTCTAGACGAATAGGTTTCCGCTCGAGTGTTGAAGAGTTGTTGTCTTCACCAATCTAGATCTTCAGCAACCAAGAGTGATTGTGGTTCGCGAAGGTCGACCGAAGGTTTGTAGGTCGCCGACAAGGATCTACCACGAGTGAAATCAACTGAAGTCTGATCAACTTGAGTTGAAGGAGAATAGGGTGAAGAGAGTTTATCTTCTGTGTTAAGTCACAGCCCCTCCAACTAGATGTAGCCCTTTGGCAGAAGGTGAACTGGTCTACCAAATCACTTTGTCGCCATCGAGCACCACTAGTTCAATTTACTTCTCTGCATTACTTTCGGCAGTATTCTTATGTGCTCTGTAATGATGGTTATCTGATCAGTTATCATTCATTAGTCATTGTGTTGTAATTCTCTTTATTCTGTCATGTTGCGTTAGTGATTGTTATTCACTGTATTGTCATCTTTTACTTCAGTATTGTTCATCTTCATAGTTATCCTTTGCAGTTCAACTCTAGTTCCCTGTCATGATATTAGTTTTATTGCATACTCCATTACCATTGTCATCATCAAGCCTGCCGTATCCTATGCTCAAACCATTATTGCATCCTACCTTGAAGGTTTTGTTCCTCAGTAGTGAGCTTGATTAATTTCATCTATCGAACTTTATTTCCGCTGCCTGTGTTTGGGATCAGTTCAAAATATTCAAAAGAATATTTGAATCTCCCATTAACCCCCCCCCCCTCTGGTCGATATACTCTCGGTGCTAACAATAGTGCCCAGTGCAAGTTGTTGTTTTTTACTTCGAAGAAAATCAATACCAAACGAAGTCCAAATGCCACGAAACTTTTTGGAGAATTTTTTCTGCCCAGAAGACACTAGGGGAGCCTAAGAGGTGCACCAGAGGAGGCCCGTGGGGCCCACTAGGCACTAGGGCGCGCTAGAGACCCCTGGCATGCCCTGGTGGGTAGTGGAGCCCACGGGAGGCTTCTCACCAACTATCAGCTCTATAAATACTCTTAAATCCCAAAAACCCTAGGAGAGTCGAGAGAAAATAGTTTCCGCCGCCGCAAGTTCCCGAACCACGAGATCCAATCTAGAGGCCTTTTCCGGCACTCTGTCGGAGGGGTTCTTCAGCATCACCCTTGCCCCTCCGATGATGCGTGAGAAGTTCACCTCAGACCTACGGGTCCGTAGGCAGTAGCTAGATGGCTTCTTCTCTCTTTTTGATCTTCAATACAATGTTCTTCTCGATGTTCTTGGAGATCTATTTGATGTAATGACTTTTTGCGGTGTGTTTGTTGGGATCCGATGAATTGTGAGATTATGATCAGTTCTGTCCATGAATATTATTTGAGTCTTTGTTGAACTCTCTTATGCATGATTTTTATAGCCTTGTATTTCTTCACCGAAACTTTGGTTTGGTTTGGCCAACTAGATTGATTTTTCTTGCCATGGGAAGAGGTGCTTTGTGATGGGTTCGATCTTGCGGTGCTCAATCTCAGTGACAAAAAGAGACATGACACACATTATCGTTACTATTAAGGATAAAAACATGGGGTCTATTCCTACATGAATAGATCTTGTCTACATCATGTCATCGTTCTTATTGCATTACTCCATTTTTCATTAACTTAATACACTAGATGCATGCTGGATAGCGGTCGATGTGTGGAGTAATAGTAGTAGGTGAAGGCAGGAGTCGGTCTACTAATCTTGGACATGATGCCTATATACATGATCATTACCTTGGATATCGTCATGATTATTCGCTTTTCTATCAATTGCCCAACAGTAATTTTTTTACCTAGCGTATGCTATTTTCTCGATAGAAGCCTCTAGTGAAATCTACGGCCCCGGGTCTATTTCCTATCATATTATTTTCAGATCTATTAATCCAAAAATACCTTGCTGCACTTTTTATTTATTTATTTTATTTTGTGTTTTTGCTAGATCTATTTATCCAATCTCATACAATTTAATCTATCTCAATACCGAGGAGGGATTGGCAACCCCTCTTACGCGTTGGGTTGCAAGTTTTTGTGGTTTGTGTGCAGGTGATGTTTACATAGTGTTGCTTGGTTCTCCTACTGGATTGATAACCTTGGTTTCATAACTGAGGGAAATACTTACCGTTGTTGTGCTACATCATCCTCTCCTCTTCGGGGAATTACCAACGCAGATACAAGCAAACAGGAAGAATTTATGGCACCATTGCCGGGGAGACATCATCAACATCTATCAAGTACCCAGTCACAAATATCATCTCCTTGTAATTACTTTATTTTCCATTTGCCTCTCATTTTCATCTCCCCCAATTCTAAAATGTTTTCAGAAAAACACAAAAATATTTTCCTTCTTTCCGTTAGTCTTTTCGTTTACCTTACCTTTTTGCTTGTTTGCTATCTTTACTTGTGTTGTCATGTGCCTTCTATTTGCTTGCATCTTTGCTTGCTAAAAATCTATTGATATGGATCCACTTAAAGTTTTCTACTTGGACCATCTTCAATCCATATGTGCTCGTGCTGAAACCCCTACTAGTTTAGTTGAGGGAAAATCATTAGATGAGCATGCTCATTTTGTGCGTCACCGTTTGTCTCAAAAAGGGAGACTCTTATGGAATCAAATAAATTGTTTGCTATGCTTGGAATCTTTGTGAACCTTGTGATTTTACTTGTTGCTCTAAGAACCCTAAAAAACACTTTCCCTGCCTATGTGAGTTTAATGATAATGAAATCTTATCTTCTTATGAAAAGGGTGTTCATAGTTACTATGATATCGAACAAATTGAATAATTTGTTGCTTTTAAGGGTTCTTATGAAGTTGCTTCTTTGATTGAAAAGTATGATATTACTCTCTACAAATCTGAAAATTTTGACATACTTAAATATTGCTATGAAAACTATGCTAATAATGCCTATGTTAAAGAATTTATTGAGAGAATGTCTGCTGCTTTGGAAGAAAATAATGATATGCATGAATCTATAGATAATTGTGATTCCGTTGATTTGATTGAAATATCCCCCCTTGATGAACATGATGCTTGCTATTCTTATGGCCATGATGCCAATATTAATGATGCCTATGGAGATGAACTTGCTATAGTTCCTTATGTTAAACATGAAATTATTGCTATTGCACCGATACTTGATAGTTCCTTGAATCAAAAGCATGATTGCAATGATGTTATTATAAATTATATGAATGTCAATTGTGCTAATGATATGCAAATCTACAAGCTTAGGGATGATGATTTTGTTATGTCTACTACTTATTGCAATGATCATGATTGGGGTGATAATTTTTCTTATGATCTTGAAAATTTATTTAAGCCTCATGATGAATATGTTTGCGATAATATTGAAAGTGGGTTTGGAAGAGTGTCAACTTTAGCAAAAAATAAGCCCACATATTTGGAGAGTGTTCAATCTTATGAATTTTTTTATATAAGTGGGTTTGAAGAGGTCATGACTTTAGTTGATGTTAATCCCACTATCTTGGACGATTATAAAACTTTTATGCATGTGGATCATGAAGAGAAAATTTTATATGATAGCTATATTGTTGAATTTTATTATGATGCTACATGTAATTATTAGGATAGAGGAATACATGGTTGTATAAATTTTCATGTTACTAAATTACCTCTCGTTATGTTGAGATTGCTATTGTTTCTTTCTTCTTCCTTGCATATGCTAGTTTTTGCTTGTCTTGATAAATCTTTTCCCTATAAAATGCCTATGCATAGGAAGTATGTTAGACTTAAAATTGTTTTTCACATGCTATATGATGCCCTCTGTGCTTCAATTTTTTGTCTTTCATGTGAGCATCATTAAAATTATCAACGCCTAGCTAAAAGGCTTTAAAGAAAAGCGCTTGTTGGAAGGCAACCCAATGAATAAAATATTTTTTCTCTTTTTGTTTTGTTTTTGTCTGTTTACACAATTATTCCACTATTATGATTGTGTTTTTTATGTTTTAATTAGTGTTTGTGCCAAGTAATGCCTTCAGGATGGCTTGGGTGATAGTTGATTTGATCTTGTTGGAAAAGAGAAACTTTTATGTCAAGTAGCAGAATATTTAAAAATTGTTGGAGCAATGAAAAACTCTTATTTTTTTACGCAAGGTTTATATATGAATTGCTTATGTTTTCCTAATATTTTAGAATTTTTGGAGTTACATAAGTATGCGTAAAATTCGAGTCTTTACAGACTGTTCTGTTTTTGACAGATTCTGTTTTCGTTGCATTGTGTGCTTATTTTGATGAATCTATGGACTATACCGGGGGGTTTTAGCCATGGTAAAGTTAGAATACAGTAGGTAAAATACAATAACAAAATATGAATGGGTTTGCAACAGTACTTAAAGCAAAGATTGGTTTTCTTATACTAACGGATCTCACGAAGGTTTTTGTTAAGTTTTGTGTGATTGAAGTTTTCAAGTTTTGGGTGAGATCACGATTGATGAAGGAATTAGGAGTGAAAAGAGCCTAAGCTTGGGGATGCCCATGGCACCCCAAGGTAACATTCAACAAGAACAAAGCAACTAAGCTTGGGGATGCCCCGGAAGGCATCCCCTCTTTCTTCCAACGACCATCGGTAATTTTACTTGGAGCTATATTTTTATTCGTCACATATCATGAGTTTTGCTTGGAGCATCTTGTAATATATGAGTCTTTGCTTGTTTTGTTTTTCAGTTTGCCACAATCATCCTTGCTGGACAGACCTATTTGAGATAGCCGTAATTATGCTATGAATTATTAGAATTGCTCTATGTGCTTCACTTTATTTTATTTTATTTTTGAGCTATGGAATTGCTCTAGTGCTACACTTATATCTTTTTGAGCACGGTGGTGCTTTAATTTTGAAGAAATGTGCTCTCATGCTTCACTTAAATTATTTTGGGAGTTAGTAATTTTGAAGAGATCCTCTCATGCTTCACTTATATTATTTTGAGCGATGAAAATTTTGAAGATATATTTATGCTCTTGTTCTTCACTTCAATCTGTTTGAGAGCTTGTTATAAGCAATGGTAATATATGAAACTAGTCCCAAAGTGATAGATATTCAAGAGGGATAATAAAAACTATCATGAAGATCACTGCACAATATAAACTTCATTCCTTGCAATAGTCTTGCGATATGGAGATAGTAATATGTGAGTCATGTTGGTGAGTAATTATGCTTTAGTAACAATATTGGTGTTAAGGTTTGTGATTCCCTATGCAAGCACGAAAGTCAATAGTTATGCAATGAAGTTATATCCTACTTGTGGTGCATTATTCGGTGTTAGTTATGTTTAATGCTCGTTTATGATCGTTTTTGTTTCTTGGTTGGTTGCTTCTCAATCTATTTGCTAGCCTTCCCTTGTACTAAGTGGGAATACTACTTGCGCATCCAAACTCCTTAAACCAAGTTGTGACAAATGAGTCCACCATACCTACCTATATGCGGTATTTCCATGCCGTTCCAAGTAAATTTGTATGTGCCAACTCTAATTTTCAAAATCAATTTCCTTTTTGTGTGCCCGTACCGCTCATGAAGCGGCAGGGGGTGGCCAATATTTTTCCATGCTAGATGTGTTATTCTCAAGATGAGTGTTTATTCACTTGTCATTGCACGAGAGTGTGGCCGGTAATAGGGATACCCAGTCCCGAATTGAAAAAGAAATTTACTTTATGTTGTCAATAATAAATTCCTTGGAAAGTGTTGGTATGGAAGGCACCCGTGGATATGGCTAGCCATGGATTGTGAAAGAATGGTAGAAAAAGGAATAAACTTTATTTTATGTTTGGGAACCGCCTACGATGTATCTAGCATGGAAAGTATTGGGAATTCTCGGTCTTTTTCGTTGACGGGAAAAGCATGCCTCTCAAAACAATTTTATCTCTCAATTTAAGCTTTGAGCTCTGGCACCTCTACATATCTCTGCTTCCCTCTGCGAAGGGCCTATCTATTTACTTTTATGCAATTTTTATTTTGTTGAGTATCCATCCTCTCTTATAAAGCACCAACTAGGGAGCAGTATTATCATGCTTGAGCATTGGATGTAGCTAATATTTGAGTGAGTTTCATGAATGGATCAATGATTCAGCATAATGGGCTAATGATAGCTTTCTTTAGTGTTGATATTTTGAAAGACATGGTTGCTTGTTGATATGCTTGAGTATTGATGTCTTCATGTCAAATTATAGACTATTGCTTTGAATCATTGATACGTCTCCAACGTATCTATAATTTATGAAGTATTCATGCCATGTTTACAACAATTTTATATGGTTTTGGTACGATTTGCATGGAACTAACCCGGACTGACGTTGTTTTCAGCAGAACTACCATGGTGTTGTTTTTGTGCAGAAATAAAAGTTCTTCCAATGCAACAAAACTTTTTGACAATTTTTTTGGAACAAAAGAGGCACTAGAAGCTTCGTGGGAGGACCAGAAGGTGAAGGAGGTGGGCACAAGACACCTGGGCGCGCCAGGAGGCCCAGGCGTGCCCAGGTGGGTTGTGCTCACCTCGAGGCCCATCTTCGCGTGATTCCAACGCTGAAAATACTATAAATAGAGAAACCCCAAGAAATAACCCTAGATCGGAAGTTCCACCGCCGCAAGCCTCTGTAGCAACAAAAAACTAATCGGGAGCCCATTCCGGCACCCTGCCGGAGGGGGAAATCATCACCGGTGGCCATCTTCATCATCCCGGCGGCCACCATGATGAGGAGGGAGTAGTCCACCCTCGGGGCTGAGGGTTTGTACCAGTAGCTATGTGTTTAATCTCTCTCTCACTCTCGTGTTCTTGAGATGTCATGATCTTGATGTATCGTGGGCTTTGTTAATATAGTCGGATCATATGGTGTTTTCCCCTCTCTATCTTGTTGTGAATTGAGTTTTCCCTTTGAGATTTCGTTCTTATCGGATTGAATACTTTTATGGATTTGAGAACACTTTATGTATGTCTTGCTATGAATACCCGTGGTGACAATGGGGTATCATATTGATTCACTTGATATATGTTTTGGCACTCAACTCGCGGATTCCCGAGGTGACATTGGGGTAATCTATGCATAGGGGTTGATGCACATTCTTGTCTTTGTTTCTTCGGTAGAAATCTTGGGGCACTCTTTGAGGTTCTTTGTGTTGGATTGAGTATTATGAATCTGAAATTGTTTGATGCATATCGTATAATCAACTCACGGATACTCGCGGTGACATTGGAGTATCTAGGTGACATTAGAGTTGGTTGACGTGTATCATATGGTGTTATTTTAGTATGAACTCTTGGTTAGATCGATCGGAAAGAATAGCTTGGTGTTATTTTAGTACGAACTCTAGGATAGATTGATCGGAAAGAATAGCTTTGAGGTGGTTTTGTACCCTACAAACAATTTCTTCTTATGTTCTCCGCTAGATAAGAACTTTGGAGTGATTCTTCATCACATGTTGAGGGATGGTTATATGATCCAATTAGATTAGCATTGTTGAGAGATCAAACTAGCGAAAGTACGGACCCTAGGCCTTGTGTTCAAGCATTGCAATACCGTTTGTGCTCACTTTTGTTACTTGCTACCTTGCTGTTTTTTATTGTTCCTATTACAAAAATCAATATCTACCATCATTACTACGCTTGTATCACACTCTCTTCGCTGAACTAGTGCACCTATACAACTTACCATTGTATTTGGTGTGTTGGGGACACAAGAGACTTTTGTTATTTGGTTGCAGGGTTGTTTGAGAGAGACCATCTTCATCCTATGCCTCCCACGGATTGATAAACCTTAGGTCATCCACTTGAGGGAAAATTGCTACTGTCCTACAAAACTCTGCGCTTGGAGGCCCAACACGAGTCTACAAGAACAAGTTGTGTAGTAGACATCAATCATCTAAAGTCCAAATGTCCATGCTACAAAAGAAAAGAATATGTGATAAATATGATGGGTAGCATTCCACACCAAAAATTCTGTTTTTATCATTTACCTACTCGAGGACGAGCATGAATTAAGCTTGGGGATGCTGATACATCTCCAATGTATCTATATTTTTTTTATTGTTCCATGTTATTAAAGTATCATTCTTGGATGTTTTATACTCATTTACTAGCAACTTTATATCATTTTTTGGGACTAACCTATTGACATAGTGCCCAGTGCCAGTTGCTTGTTTTTTACTTCGCAGAAAATCAATACCAAACGAAGTCCAAATGCCACGAAACTTTTTGGAGAATTTTTTTCTGCCTAGAAGACACCAGGGGAGCCCAAGAAATGCACCAGAGGAGGCCCGTGGGGCCCACTAGGCACCAGGGCGCGCCAGAGGCCCCTGGCGCGCCCTGGTGGGTAGTGGAGCCCACGAGAGGCTTCTCCACCGACTATCAACTCTATAAATACTCTAAAATCCCAAAACCCTAGGGGAGTCAAGAGAAAACAATTTCTGCTGCCGCAAGTTCCACAACCACGACATCCAATCTAGACACCTTTTACGGCACTCTACCAGAGGGGTCAACGATCACGGAGGGGTTCTTCATCATCACCCTTGCCCCTCCGATGATGCGTGAGTAGTTCACCTCAGACCTACGGGTCCGTAGGCAGTAGCTAGATGGCTTATTCTCTCCTTTTGATCTTCAATACAATGTTCTCCTCAATGTTCTTGGAGATCTATTTGATGTAATTACTTTTTGCGGTGTGTTTGTTGGGATTCGATGAATTGTGAGTTTATGATCAGTTCTGTCCATGAATATTATTTGAGTCTTTGTTGAACTCTATTATGCATGATTGTTATAGCCTCGTATTTCTTCTCCGAAACTTTGGTTTGGTTTGACCAACTAGATTGATTTTTCTTGCCATGGGAAGAGATGCTTTGTGATGGGTTCGATCTTGCGGTGCTCAATCTTAGTCACAAAAAGAGACATGACACGCATGTATCATTGCTATTAAGGATAAAGAGATGGGGTCTATTCCTACATGAATATATCTTGTCTACATCATGTCATCGTTCTTATTGCATTACTCCGTTTTTCCATGAACTTAATACACTAGATGCATGCTGGATAGCGGTCGATGTGTGGAGTAATAGTAGTAGATGCAGGCAGGAGTCGGTCTACTAATCTTGGACGTGATGCCTATATACATGATCATTACCTTGGATATCGTCATGATTATTCGCTTTTCTATCAATTGCCTAACAGTAATTTGTTTACCCACCGTATGCTATTTTCTCAAGAGAAGCCTCTAGTGAAATCTACGGCCCTCGGGTCTATTTCCTATCATATTATTTTTAGATCTATTAATCCAGAAATACCTTGCTGCACTTTTTCTTTATTTATTTTCTTTTGTGTTTTTGCTAGATCTATTTATCCAATCTCATACAATTTAATCTATCTCAATACCGAGGAGGGATTGACAACCCCTCTTATGCGTTGGGTTGCAAGTTATTGTGGTTTGTGTGCAGGTGTTGTTTACATAGTGTTGCTTGGTTCTCCTACTGGATTTATAACCTTGGTTTCATAACTGAGGGAAATACTTACCGTTGTTGTGTTGCATCATCCTCTCCTCTTCGGGGAATTACCAATGCAGATAAAAGCAATCAACCTTCTTCTTAACTCCATCCTCGGATAAACCTACAAGCTTAAACAATCCAAAAGAATTCATCTACATATATCAAGTGCATATCAGGATGTACCGTTCCATCTCATGCATAAGGATTAGCTAGTAGTTTCTCTAACATACCCGAAGGGATCTCATAATAAATGTTTTCAGTAGGTCCAGTAGGTTGAGGAGAAACTCTTATTGCTTCCGGTCGAGGTGAAGATACCCCTACCAAGCCCCTCAAGGGATTACTTTCCATAGTGACAAGTGACACTAAATTTCAGCACGTAATATAAATGTTTCCTTACCAAAGGAGCTTCACTCCCCAGCAACGGCGCCAGAAAAGAGTCTTGATGACCCACAAGTATAGGGGATCAATCGTAGTCCCTTAGATAAGTAAGAGTGTCGAACCTAACAAGGAGCAGAAGAAATGACAAGCGGTTTTCAGCACGGTGTTTTCTGCAAGCACTGAAGTTATCGATAACAGATAGTTTGATAGCAAGATAAATCGTAACAAGTGTCAAGTAACAATAGTAACGAAGGTGCAACAAGGTAGCCCAATACTTTTTATAGCAAAGGAGATGCCGAAACTTTCTATTATAGCAAGCAAAGCATTCTCAAGGACACATGGGAATTCATCTAGTCACTTTCATCATGTTTATTTGATTCACGTTCACTACTTTGATAATTTGATATGTGGTTGGACCGGTGCTTGGGTATTGTTCTTACGTGAACAAGCCTCCCACTTATGATTAACCTCTCTCACAAGAATCCGCAACTACGAAAGAAGAATTAAGATAAATCTAACCATAGCATGAAACACATGAATCCAAATCAGCCCCTTACGGAATAGCGCATAAACTAGGGTTTAAGCTTCTGTCACTCTAGCAACCGAGCAGCTAATTACTACTCCATAATGCTTTCCCTTAGGCCCAAGTATGATGAAGTGTCATGTAGTCGACGTTTACATAACACCACTAAGGGAATCACAACATACATATCATCAAAATATCAAACGAATACCAAATTCGCATGATTACTTATAAAAGACTTCTCCCATGTCCTCAAGAACAAAAGTAACTACTCACAAATCATATTCACATTCAAGATCAGAGGGGTATTGAATATCATTCACTACTGGAATCAGGGTCTTTGCCATCTGCCAGCTCTTTGCCGTCTGCCAGCTGATGGCAAAGAGGTTGTTTGCCGCCTGTCTTATCAAAGCACACTGCAAAGAACCAGCTGATGGCAAAGAGGGTCTTTGCCATCTGCCACTTCTTTGCCGTCTGCTGGCAGACGGCAAACAGTTCTTTGCCGTCTGCCAGCAGACGGCAAAGACCAAAGTGGGCCCCACGGGGGTACTGCACTGCCTAGGTCACACGGGCCACTTCTTTGCCGTCTGCTGGCAGACGGCAAAGATTTCTTTGCCATCTGCCAGCAGACGGCAAATAGGTAAGGGGGGCCCACAGTGTCATGGCGTGGGCGTGCTAACGGTCACCCTCTTTGCCATCTGGTGGCGGACGGCAAAGAATTCTTTGCCGTGTGCCAGCAGACGGCAAAGAGGGTGTCTTAATTTTCGCCCCCTCTTTGCCATCTACCAGCGGACGGCAAAGAGGTGGGTTCTTTGCCATCCGCTGGCTGATGGCAAAGCCCAGCCCGGCCCCACCCCTCTCTCTCTCCCTATCTCTCCCTGCAGCCCGGCCCCACCCCTCTCTCTCTCCCCTATCTCTCCCTGCAGCCCGGCCCTACCCCTCTTTCTCTTCCCCCGCCACCTCACCCACCCACCACGACCCCAGCCCCGCCGTTCCCCGACACCGCCTAGCCCCGGCGCCCGCCCCTCCACCGCAGCCCCGCCACCCCAGCCCCGGCGCCCGCCCCACCACCGCAGCACCGCCGCCCCCCCACCGCCCCCACCCACCCCGTCCACCCTGCCCTCCCCCCCTCGCTCCCCGCAGCACCGCCTCCCGCCCCACCACCGCGCACCCCCCGCCCCCCCACCACACGCCGCGCCGCCGTCGCTGGACGAGGTTCGTTCCTTCCTTCCTTGTTTTTCTCGGATCCGAGCAGAAAGAGAGGAGAGAGATAGGCGCCGCTGGTGCCATGGCTTGTCGTGGGTGGGGAGGGGCGCGGCCACCGTGGCTAGGGAGGGGCGCAGCAGCCATGGGCCCGCCGTGGCTAGGGGAGGGGGGCGCACCCGCCATGGCTCGGCTGCGCGAGTGGACGCGGCCGCCGTCGCTGGGGGGGGTGTCTCTCCCCTGTGCTTCTCATGGCAGGCATGAGCGGCACGAGCTCTATGTATCGTAGTATCAATCAGTATATAGTACATGTATGTATCTGTAATCGCCCTCTGATGTTGCAACTGGTATATCATTATGTATTTGATTGTTACCTTAAGTATCTTGTTTCAACTTGCATGCACTTAGTCAGATCTTGGCCAAGCACTGATACTGCTCCTCCCTCCATAATAGATGTGCGTTTGTGGTTTGCCCGCGGTTACCGCAGCAAGGCAGCATATAAGATGTGTGTCTCATGTGTCACCTTCCATTCACCTCACCTCACCTCACCTCATCTCACCTAGCATAGCTAGCAACGAAGAGAAAATAAGAAGAAGAAAAGAAAAAGAAGGAGGAAAGAAGACAAAATAGAAGAATTACGCCTAATAAGAATAAGAGTCTAGAATACTACTAAGAGTCATAAGAATCATAATAAGAAAATAAGAAGAAGAATAAGCCTAAGAAATA